>CAXKUT010000417.1:0-11371 GCA_964057025.1 Standfussiana lucernea | reverse complement strand
TGCACTGAAGGTCCAAACTTTTAGTTCGATTAATTTTGGTAATAATACCACTTTCATTAGCGTTGGTCCTATTTAGTATATGTTTTCTGAATTCTTCTATTTCCAACAAACAGTTAATGAGGGCATCCTTTCCTATTGATTCCATGTATTGCACAAAATATTTGAGAGCTTTCTTTTCAACAATTATATCATGTAAGCTTAAGGACAACTTGGAGCTCTTTTCAAACATTTGTTTGGGATCTGAAACACATTACACATAGATTTTAGAACACTTGCGTGCGTCAGTTAATTGGAGTGTTTATGTTATGTACTTACCTTCATGTTGTTCGAGTAATATTTGCGCATTTATTAGACTTTTGATATCAGGTGTGCTCACGGATTTGACTTCTGGAGGCCGCACCGGGCAGCCAGTTTTACCTTTCGCTAAAATGGATGAAAATTATTTAGAATGATGCATCGCGTAGTTTTTTAAAGTGCGAAGATTGAAAAAATAAAGATTCTTCAGAATACTTTACCTGCACTTTTCCAAAACTTAATCATTTTCGTATTAACTCTTCGTTATACGTGTCTATTGGAACTATGTACAACCGCACAAGAAACCTACGTAAGCTCTTCATAAGTGCGTTTTATGACCATAAGCGTAAACAATAATAAGAAAATGAAAACAATTTGTTTATGTACTAGTAGTGGATTACGTTTACATTACAAATGTCAGTTCATTCATGTCAAACCACATATGTCGAACTGTCAAACGAACACCAGAGACTATTTAGATTTTTTTTTATTGACTTGGAATTACTTTATTTACATTAACTAAATACATTATAATAATTAAAATGACTAAAATAAACGAACTACAAACTATTTAACTTTATAAAAGGGCATCAAAAAACTCCTCCTCAACGCTGTCAGCCGGTAATGTGCCCAAGAGACTGGCGGCGTTGCCACGTTGTATGGCAACACTTAGCCTCTGGCCAAGGTAAAAGCCAACCCTTGGGTCACGGGAAGCGTCAACTAGGCGTTTGGAAATTTCCTTAAAAAGGCTGTGAGCACTCGGACCCCACGGCCCCAGAGTTTCAACCCCAAACGGCTCGAAAATGGAATTGGAATCTAGTTAATTTCGAAAGCTTAGGAAGCATATATTTTCTTTGCCTTTGTGGCAAGGCAAGGTGACACTGGATTTCTACCAAGATTATAAAGAAAAAAAGAGGAGAGGGAGAGAGGGGAGGGAGGTTAAAAAGTAAAAAAAAATATTATACTTTTACAAACGCACGTCCAGCTTCTTTTGCGATTTTAGTAGACAGTTTATATACAAGGTGTAAACCATATCTAATAATAATATACTTCGCCTTATTTTTTTAGACCATGGTGTAAACGAACCCTTCACAAAGCCGTCAACCAAGCATTCTGTACATCAAACTAAGTAACTACTATACGCAAAAAATATTGCTGGTACGACTTTCTGTTTTTGGGGTTAAAAATCACGTTTTACGGTAGGACTCATCGAACGCACTCAAAATATTGTGCTGATGGATGCATTAATAGTACAGGGACCGTGTAAGTATTTAAGGTGGAAGCAGTGTAGCCCGCGAAAATTAAAATATGATTCGCGACCGTAACAAATATGGCTTTACTGAGTTATAATAATTATCAAAATCATCAATACAACCCTCATTGAATCCCAACCAGTTTATTTAAATCCCATTCAATGACTCATCATCTGCATGACCTTTTCCCATGTTACTTGGGGTCAGCGCAACAAGTTTTTTTCTTCCATTCTTCTCTGTCAACCGTCACGCTAAATTTATTTATTGCTTTTTCTTTCATATCATTTCTCACACCATCCATCTTTTTCTTGGTCTTCCTCTCCCTCTCCATCCATCAACATATATATTCATCACTCTTTTAGTCACATGCGATTCGTCCCTCCTCATCACATGCCCATGTCCATGTCATATCCGATTTTATTCGCAGAAGTAAAATACGGTAAACCACAAACAACTGTCTACATACTATTTTCTGATGTTCTGGTGACGGAAATAAATGCCGCGAATGTCTTTTCTTGTCTTGAGTTTTTTAGGATAAGTAATTTGCCCAATATAGAACGAGGCAATTTATCGAGAAACACATTTGCAACGCCACAATTGCTGACAAAGTGCTTGTCCAAACGCCTTACGGTTGTGGAAATGACTGTCAGTGTTGACAGGCGAAAATAGAAGAAAAAAAACATGACGCGTCGACCCCAATTAACATGGGACAAGGGCAGGAAGACGATGATGAAGCAGAGGAAAGGGAAGACTCACCCAGTAGCTTTTGATGGTCTTTTATGTCCGTTTGAATTTGAAGTCTTTTATTTTTATTTCGGTTAAATGTACATATCGATAAATTGCTTAAAATGGGTTCCTTAAGTCAGTTCGAATCACTATTCTGCGAAAATTGTTACATCGATGACTATACATCGATGCCTTGTTATTGCGAAGTTATGTTTTAACTACGTCTTTTTTGTTCGCTGTTTCTTAATATCGACAACCTTACATCGAACCCTTGTTACTTCGACCTTTGTTTGTTCTGTGTAACGTTACTTCGAAAATACGTTTGTTGCAGTTTGTAATTATTTCTTTAAATAAAAATGTGTGATACTAATTGGATGAATAGAAAAGCTCATATTATGCAAACAGAGCCATCTATTCGCACAAATAGAGCCCTGCCAACCTCACAGTTGGACAAGTTAGGCCGCTAGAAGTACTAAAGTAATTTAGTTTTGTAAAATATAACATAACTTATTTTTTTTTATTCTGGGGATTTAGACTTTTTAGTAGGTACCTACTTTCATAAGTTGTGCATTTTACACAAACTTCAATAAATCGATACACATACTGTCTATTGAGATTTATTAGAATTAATTTGATGAAACCGACACGAAGAAAGAAAAAATCATGACAATTCATGTCATTAGTTTGCCTTACATAAGTCTTTCGGTGTAAACAGCGACGGACACTGTAATTAATTAATAATTATAGGCACTATGGCTAGTATAATGAATGTATTAAAGTCGAAACACGGAAATGACGTCATTATCATTGATGGGTACGAGTTCTGTGTTAACAAAAAGACCGATGATAAATACTATTGGTGTTGTATTGAAAAACAACAATGCAAAAGTACATTGACAACGGCGTTCAATGAAGGTAATTATTTAATCATTAAATAAATGAGTGAACATTCGCATTCTCCAAATTCATCGTTGCTAGATTCAGTTACATTGAAAAATAATATAAAAGAATCTGCATTGACTACTGCAGACAAACCTGCGCAGATAATACAAAATTTATTGGAACATGTACCAAGTACTAGTGCCTGTTGTCTGCCAAATAAACATGCTTTGCGGCAAATAGTTCATCGTGCAAGAAAAACAGCAAAACTTAAAGAACCTGCTACCTTGGAGGAAATAAGTATTCCAGAAAAATATAAGGCAGTGAACGGTGAACAGTTCTTAGCACGCGACATTAAGTATGGTGCAAGTAATAACAATCGGCTACTTATATTTTGTACTAAAACAAATTTGAGAATTCTATGCAACTCGCTCATTTGGTTAATGGACGGAACTTTCAGGACTTGTCCTCGGCTATGTACAGAACTGTATTCTATACATGCTATAGTTGGGCACAATTATGATACTAGGAGGATAATACCACTTGTATACTGTCTGTTGGCTGACAAGAACAAAGATACTTACCTCGTATTTTTACGAGAGTCGAAATCATACGCTGCAGAATTCGAATTTGAACTGAACACATTAACAGATTTTGAAATTGCCATGATCAATGTAATTCGTATTCAGTTTCCAAATACGAATCATCATGCATGCTTATTCCATTTGGCACAAACTTGTGGCGCCATATTCAAAAAAGTGGCTTGGCAGTAAAATATGGAACAGACAGCGACTTTTCTCTTAAAATATGCCAGTTAATTGCTTTAGCATATCTGCCGCCAGAGTGAATCCCTGCAGCATTTAACTTGTTGAAGCTACAAATTCTACCAGAAGAAGCAGAGCCCATAACGGATTGGTTTGAAATTTATTATGTCCTCGGAAGACCTCAATCGCGCATCGAAGGAACAAAAGTGGTAATTACAAGAAGCCCACCTTCATTTCCACCACAGCTTTGGTGAATTCATAGACAGAACGAACCGAGGCGGCCTAGAACACAAAATAGTGTCGAAGCATGGCACCGTCGGTGGAACGATATTTTAAATAACAACCACTACGGGGTTTATGCAACGATTAGAAAATTTATGAAAGAGCAAGCTAACATTAATCATGCTATAGAAAGGACACAAGCTGAAATTGAAAAGACCCCACCGAAAAAAAACCGCAAGACGCGATCGGATACGATTCAAAAAATTTGTGAAAAAAGAGAGAACATGGAGACCATGGATTTTTACGAGCTATAGCCCATATCACAGAACGTAAACACGTCTTAATATTGATGTTTGAAACTCTGATTCGTTTAGAATTTATTTATTTTGTAACCAGAAGGTATTGATAGACTAGCTTATGCCAGCGGCTTCGCCCGCGTGAAGTTCGATAATTGACCCAGGGGTCGTTCTACCGGGATTATAAATAGCCTATAAGCTATTCCAAACTATAATCTATCTCTGTGCCAAATTTCATCCAGATCCGTTCAGCCGTTCTGGCGTGATTGAGCAACAAACATCCATCCAAACTTTCACATTAATTATAATATTAGTATAGATTATACCAGGCCACTCAGAAAGTATTGCGATAAATAGTTTTTATATATGGGAGACTGGCCAGTTAGAATCTTTTTCGAAAATATGATTACTTGTAAGTAAAAATATGTGTGTTCCGTTTTCAAAATTTCCCTCCACATTTTTTGCGAGCCAATTCAAAGTATTGTGTCTTACTGAAAAATGGATCTGCGCCGGGAACATTTTAGAGCTAAGATTTTTTACGATTTCAAGTGTCGCCTGAAACCGGATGAATCGTTCGATAGACTTCAAATGGCATTTATGGATGAAGGCCCTTCCAAGGCAACCGTGTATCGTTGGTATAACGAATTTAGGCGCGGTCGACCAACCTTGGGGGATGAAGAAAGAAGCGGTCGCCCTTTGACGGCTATTACGGAAGAAAACGTGCTAGCAGTGAAAAATTTAATCCAAGATAATAGGCGAATTACATATCAGGAGATTCAGCACATATTAAAGATTGGATCGGGAAGCGTTCACGAGATTCTACACGGGCATCTTCGCGTGAGGAGGATAGTATCGCGCTGGGTGCCGCACTACCTCACCGATGCTCAGAAGCAGGCCCGGGTGGAATGGTGCCGTGATATGCTGAACAAATTTGAAGCAGGCTCGTCTCGGCGTGTTTACGACATCGTAACAGGTGATGAGTCCTGGATTTATCAATACGATCCAGAAACCAAGCGCCAGTCGACAGTTTGGGTGTTTCAAAATGAACCAACGCCTACCAAAGTGAAGCGATCTCGAAGCGGGGGAAGATTTTGATCGCCAGCTTTTTTAATTTGACTGGCCACTTGGCCTCAATTCCCTTACGAGATCAAAGAAGCATCAACGCCGAATGGTATACTACCAAATTTTTACCAGAAGTTTTTTTCTGTTGTGAGCAACAAGCGACCAAACACAGGGCTCCGCGGACTACTGCTCCACCACGACAATGCGCCTGCACACACCGCGCTCAAAACGAGGGACTTCCTGGACAGTACACCAGTCAAACTCCTGGGTCACCCTCCTTACAGCCCTGATCTAGCACCGTGTGACTTCTTTTTATTTCCAAAAATAAAAAATCAGCTCAAGGGGATACAATTTTCGTCGCCGGAAGATGCGCTGGCTGCGTTCGAGCAGGCTGTAAACGAGGTGTCTGCGGCGGACTGGAAAAAGTGTTTTGAAAACTGGTTCAGACGCATGAATCTTTGTATAGAGGCTGGTGGAGAGTACCTACTTTGAAAAGATTTAATAAAAATATATGTACCTGTAGAACAATTTTTTTTAGTGTCGCAAAACTTTCTGAGTGTCCCACGTACATAGGTATTGCATTTAATTGACGTTTTGTAAACCTGATAAGTAGAGAAGTTTTGTTACCTCAAGGTAATTGTTATATTATTAGCATTTGTTTGACTTTTTGTTGTTTATCTCATAATGTATCTTGCATTTTTAAGTAATCTTCACTAGAACTTACCTACGAGCTGTAGTAAAAATTATATTACCATAATGCATCATAATATTATTATGTGAGCAGACATTATTTGATTAAAAGGTTATATTTTAAACAGGTTTTTTATTGATGGTTCCCATCAGAATCTTGGATGTACTTACCATCATTGCGTAGAAAAATGTGTTGACTAAATATTTTCGAAGTAACGTTACATAGAACAAACAAAGGTCGAAGTAACTAGGGTTCGAATTAAGGTTGTCGATATTAAGAAACAGCGAACAAAAAAGACGTATTTAAAACATAACGTCGCAGTAACAAGGTATCGATGTATAGTCATCGATGTAACAATTTTCGCAGAATAGTGATTCAAACTGACATAGGGAACCCGCTTAAAATAATTATGAAGCCATGGGCGTACTGTGGCGTATTCAAAGTATACTGATAGTCCGGTATAACGACAGTTACATTGCTGGCATCGACCCCACTTTCGTGTTAATTCGCTACGCAAATATAACGATTTATAATAATTATCTACGATTGCCTTTCGTCTGTTTACCGTATATTGTAATAAATAGACATTTCAATAAAACTTTAAAGTCAGTTTTCAGTTGCAGGTAGTTATTGAACTTAAATGATCCAGTTTATCATTGTAGGAATCATGGGCTTCGCAAAAATGTCTTTCGATAATCACTACGAACGAATCCAAATCCCAGGGTACTATCTGTTTAGGTACTCTGAGATGATTATGATGATGATTATGTGGTAGCCAAGCCCAGAGGGTTTTTCAGCAAGCATATTTAGGATGAAATGATAGCTGTGAGTAGGTAGGGAAGAGAGAACGCTAAAACCGCTGTTTTCTCGTGATCCTACTATTTTGTCCTACTAGTAGGACAAAATAGTAGGACCACGAGAAAACGGCGGCTACAACTATTATACAATAAAAGTTCAATCAGGAGCTCTTCGGGTCCCGGGCAGGGGCTCACTTTCAGTTTTCAAAAAGAGCCAAAAACTTACAACGGGCTGTTCGGCAACGTGCATTTTCACCCTTCGGGGCCTAAACCAACAAGTTTTAAACTGGCTAAGCTTCTCGAAGAAATTGTGGTCTGCACTATGTTTTGTTTATATATATGTATATACCTACGCACAGTTATTACAGATTTTCTAGCTTCTACAAAACTAGTAAGTACAGTAATATACTTAGGTACATATTTTTTACAGTGTTTTTATTGCTTCAATCAAAGAACTGATCGATAGGCTATAAAATTACTAGTTGCGTGCGCGTGCGGAATCTAAACTCATGATCCGTGTCCAGAAACTGCACTGCGTCAACTTATTTTGTACTTTTCTGCTTTATTTGGTAAAATGATGTGGCCGGCGTGGCCGCGGATATGGTCGAGTGGTCGTTGCTCTACGTACTGTCGCGAGTTGAATTTGCACACGGAGTAAGTAGGTAGTAATATAATATTTGATTGTGCTACAGTTTGTTGAACCGGGTCTGGATGACGAGGACGACGTGGGCCCCCAAGGTCCGAAGGGCCTCTTGAATTCTTAACTTCATGCTATACGCGCTATTGAAGCAGTCAGTAAGCTGAAAATCGAATAAGGTCAATGGGGATTTGCGTTTTGGCACCAATGGTCAAAGGTAAAGTGCAAACCGTAGCAGCAAAGCAGCAGATAGGCTGATAGAATTATTTAATGTAATATCATGTAATTAAGGTAGTACCTGACTTATACACCCGTATCTATAAACAAGTCAAAGAGTTTACCTACTTGAGTAAATGTCATTTTTAAGATACGATTTTTATTATGTGGTTTAAGTTACAACTGTAACAAGATATTTAGAATTCAAACGACCGTATCTATAGTAAAGTTAAAGTAATTACTTGAGCTTAAGTAATTACTTGGGCAATTTTTTTTATGCAATAAGTCGAATAGAATTTAAACGAAGTAAGAACCGTCAAGGAAAGCAAAGCTAAGAATTTTAACTTTTTACAGTTCTAACTTAAAGCAATTACTAGACTACATGAAAACAATCGTATCTTAAAAAATGACATTTACTCAAGTAAACACTAACTTTTATAATTATGGGTGTTAGCTTTGCTGTCTTTGATGGTTCTTACTTCGTTTAAATTTTTGTCTGTTGCATAAAAAAAATTGCATTACTTAAGCTCAAGTAATTACTTTAATTTGACTATAGATATGGGTGTTAGATTCTATTGCGTTGGTGTGGATATCCATATTTAGCGTTTTGTGAATACTGTGGTGAATACATGTGGATAAGTAGGTGGGTGTGGGTACCTACATTATAACATACTGTAGGTACCTATTCCTATACATAAACAATTATGCATTCAATGGAGACAGGTGCCGGGCGATGTGCACAAGCCGTCGACTGTATTATGCATTCACGCACAAAGACACAAGATATAGCTGTTACATAGCAGACATGCACATGACATGCCGGTGAGCCGGTGATACTATAATATTAGGTCCTAGTTACAATAATTAAATGTATTCCTAGGACATCGGCCTTGACACAATATAAATATGGACAGTATGGAAACTACCTACAAACATGCGCAACGACGAGACTCCCAGATGACCGACACGGTGCTCTCAGTAGTAAGTGCCGCGTCAAGACGAGTGGTCACGTTTAAGTTTATCTCCGCGAACTTTTTAAAAACGCCACGAACGTATTGCGTAGTATACGGCAGTTTGAACCCCCGTTTCTTGGTGGTCATACTGGCATGTCATACTAATATGAACAGTGAGAATCGCTTGTATTGATGGTCATATTATTTTTATAAACATCCTGTATGCGTATTTGTTACATATTTATTAATAAAGTACAATTCGCTCAAAGTTCAAAACAAGGGTTTTATTTAAATTAACGAAGCTTTTCTAAAAAAAAACGACGCTAATTTCATTATGCAAAAGCTCTAGTTGTGCTTGCATAATTAAATCGTCATCATCGATATATTCTTGTCGTCTTTCCATATCATCTAAATCTCTCTGCAGTTCATATTCATGCTCTAACTTCACTAGTGCATTTAGCAATCTCAATAGAGTAATTGGACCTTTTTTCTTCATTTCTTTGTTTATTCTTGAGTTCCAACTCTCTACCGTGTTATTAGTACGGTGTCTCTCAGAACTCACACACAACTGTGATCGAAAAGCACAACACTTGAGCCAGAAAGTTTCCATATAAGTCATGAATTTGCAAATTTTTGGTTTATTGGAAGATCCTGTTTTTATATACATCCAGCCCTCCTCAATATTTGATTCCGGAAGCAGTGCTAGGGCAGAACACAAACCCACAACCCTTCGATCTCTTTTACGGTTTAATATCAATGTTTTTGCCTTTTTCCATAAACTTTTGGTAAAGTGATAATAGCAAAATTAGATTTTTATGTCCGGGAATACTCCCATCAACGCGTTTGAAGCAGCAGTTTCAAAATCTATATGAAATTTTTGTGGAGACCACCCAGGGATTTGGGATTTTATCATTTCGAACAATAGGTACTACACACATCAAAAGTGTCTAGGGATCAAGCATTTTTATGCGGATTTCTTGAGATTGAGATGTGGCTTTGTAATAAATTTATGATTTTATAAATTTATATGGATCCTTTTTGGTGCATTTCATAATTTGAATCAGGAACTCTCAATCAAATTCGAGTAAAAGATGAAAATAAGCTGTCAATATTTTCCCTATAAAAACATACAACGCATTGAAGACATTATTAGTGCTACTGTTTCCCTACTACTGATTAAAACCAACGTTATTATGGAGCGGCGACGTCATTTAAGCAGGGAAGAAATGCTCAGAGCCGTGGGAATGATAGAAGCTGGTTCCCGGCAACGTACTGTGGCTTTAGCTCTGAATACAAGTCAGAGTGTTATCAGTCGACTTTGGACACGTTACCGAAGCACTGGTACCGTGGCTGAGCGCCATGGAGGACGGTATCGCTGCACCACACGGAGACAAGACCGATACATTCAAATCTTAACTCGAAGAGCTCCAACAATAACCGCCATGATGTTAGCCGTGAGGCTTCATCACTCTTCAGGGAACTTAATTAGCGACCAAACAGTCAGAAACCGCTTGCATGAAGTAAACCTTCATTCCCGAAGACCGCTACGGGTACCACCTATAGCAATGCACAATCGTAGGATTCGATATCAATGGGCTCTTGAACACAGAAATTGGGCAGAAGAACAATGGCGTTTCGTGTGCTTTTCTGATGAGTCTCGTTTTGGTATGAGACCGGATACAAGACGTATACGACACTGGAGAACCCCTGGACGCCAACAGCGATTAAAATCCTGCCAGGAAGTCCATCCTTATAGTGGTGGAACCATCATGGTATGGGCGGGTATTTGGATCGGCGGAAGAACTGAGTTGATTTGGATCAGAGGCAACCTCAACGCTCAAATTTATGCTGAGACGATTGTATCAGACGTCATCGTTCCTCTACAAGTGCAAATCGGTCCCTTATTTCAGTTAATGCATGATAATGCACGACCGCACACCGCAAGAGTTGTAAGACAGACTCTCGCCGCAGCTAACATCAATGTCCTGCCCTGGCCTGCTCAGTCGCCAGACTTGAACCCGATTGAGCATGCATGGGATATGCTACAGAGAAGAGCTCTGCCGAATATGGAGGGTATCCAGTCGCAAGAAGACCTTTTTTTGTTGTTGCAACGAACATGGGCGGCCATTCCACAGCGTGATTTGGATGAACTCATTTTGAGTATGCCAAACCGATGTTCTTGTGTTGTTAGTGTTCGCGGTAGAAACACGGATTATTAATTGTTTAAGTTACCCAATAAAATTTTAAAGAAAACTGTTATTTCAGTCTTTTTTTCGAACTTTAATGTTAGTGGTTCAAATGTCAAAAATCCCTTTATTAGGAAAATGGCAAATTTCTTTATTAATGCAAAGGTGACTTGGTTTATCGTTACTGTGACAAACGAAAACACTTTATTTGATGAATCCTTAAAGAAAATTTCAATTAATATCAATCAGGAGAAAAGTTATTGCAAAAATATATGTTGATCCCTAGATACTTTTGATGTGTGTATGTACGATTGCTCTTTCCTATCAGACATTAAAGCATACACAAATGGAACGACTTTAGTTTTTGCAGTCGTGGATCCTATGTCTCCGTGAAT
>CAXKUT010000416.1:0-19927 GCA_964057025.1 Standfussiana lucernea | reverse complement strand
CGAGTGGATCGGTTGTTTATTGTTAGCTGGTTTAACGGAGAAATATTCGCCGATGATAATGGCGATCGAGCATTCGGGAATCGTCATCACCACCGACGCCATTAAGTCAAAGTTGATGGATTTAGACGAAAACAATGGCGGCGACGCTAGCGGGGCATTTGCAAGTTTTAGAAAAAATAAGGTTGGTAGCACTGGTCACGGCGGAACCAAAGACAACGGACATTCGCAAACGTCAAAGTCAAAAAGGGTACAGAGGTGTTATAGATGTAAACAAACCGGGCACTACCGGAATCAATGTACTGTTGATAAGGATTCTTCAAATACCAAATCGAGTGAACGTAAACAAACAAACGCGTTCAATGCCGTCTTCCTAAATGGCAGTTTTTCGAAAAGCGATTGGTATGTTGACTCAGGAGCGAGCGCTCACTTAACTTCAAACGAAAGTTTGATTGAAAATGTCTCAACCGAACATCCTATCAAAGAAATTATTGTTGCTAACCAAGAAAAGCTTAGCGTGAAGTGCTCGGGTGACGTGCAAATTGCGACGGTTACTGACGACAGTGAATACGACGTGATTGTCAAAGGAGTGTTGTGTGTGCCAAAGTTAACCACAAACTTATTGTCTGTCAGTCAGTTGGTCAGAAACGGTAACCGAGTGGTGTTTACTACCAGTGGATGCAACATTTATAATAAAAATGAGCAGTTGGTCGCCGTGGCGTCATTGACAAATGGCGTTTACAAGTTGAGAACTCCTGAGAGCACACAGGCTACAACGTTTGCATCTGTGGCTACATGGCATCGTAGATTAGGCCATGTAAACAGCATGTACTTAAACAAGATGCCTGTTGCAGTAAGTGGCATGGAACTTGAGAAGAAAAGTGACATTTCTCAAACGTCATTTGTGTTGTTTGTTGTGAAGGCAAGCAGTCACGCCTTCCTTTTGGAAATGCTGGTTCGAGAAGTGGTGAATTACTGGGCATAGTTCACAGTGATGTGTGTGGTCCAATGGAAAATGCTTCGATTGGTGGGTCCAGGTACTTCATTTTGTTCATTGATGATTACAGTCGGATGACCTACATATATTTCATGAAGCAGAAAAGTGAAGCATTTGAACACTTCCAGAATTATAAGGCCAAAGTAGAGAACCAGTTGAACAGGAAAATTAAAACACTTCGCACCGATAATGGGAAGGAATTTTGTAACAGAAGTTTTGATGATTATTTGAAAAAGAATGGCATTTTGCACCAGAAGTCGAATCCTTACACGCCGGAGCAAAATGGCCTGGCAGAGCGTTTTAACCGCACAATTATTGAGAAGGCGAAGTGTTTATTATTTGATGCCAAGCTAGGGAAAGAATTTTGGGCTGAGGCATCAAATACAGCGGTCTACCTGCATAACCGTATTGCCCTTCCAGCGTTGAATGATAAAACATCTTATGAAGTTTGGAAAGGATATAAGCCAGACATAAGTCATTTGCGAATTTTTGGCAGCCGTGTCATGGTGCATGTGGCAAAGGAAAAGCGCAAAAATGGGACAAGAAGTCAGAGGAGCAGATACTTGTGGGCTATCCAGAAGACATAAAAGGATATAGAGTTTATTGTCCCATCACTAAGAAGGTCAGCACCAGTAGAGATGTTATTATAATGGAAGAAGTATCTATACCTGTGACAGAAAGCAAGGAAAGCAATGAAGAGAGCCTAGGTTCAGTGGGGGACATATCTTCAGGTGACTTAGAAGATACTATGATTGAGAGTTATGTTGACAAGTCTGATGAGACATATATCCCGAGTGAGCATGAAGATGCTGAATCAACTGAATCAGGTAAATCAAAGTATGATGAAAGAGCCGTCAGGTTGCGGAAGAAACCAGAGTGGTATGGATATTCGAACATGTGTGCTGATTCTACTGTGGAAGCGTGGGACGATGCTGGTGATCTAACTCTGCAGGAAGCATTGGCAGCGCCAGAGAAGGAGCAGTGGTTAAGTGCAATTAGGGAAGAACTGGACTGTTTTAGTGAAAATGATGCATGGGAGTTAGTAGATGTTCCAAGTGCAGGCACGGTAGTGAAATCTAAATGGGTTCTTAAAAAGAAATATTGTGACAAACAAGTGAGATATCGTGCACGGTTAGTTGCGAAGGGATTTACGCAAAGACCTGGTGTGGACTATGATGAGACATTCTCTCCTGTGATAAGACATTCTACTTTGCGTTATCTATTTGCATTAAGTGTACAGTTAGATATGGACATAACTCATCTGGATGTCACTACGGCATTTCTCAATGGTCATTTAAAAGAAACTATATTTATGCAGTTACCTGAGTGTTTCCCTATTGTTGATTGTAACAAGGTTCTTAGATTAAAAAAGGCCATTTATGGTCTAAAACAGGCTTCTCTAGCCTGGTATGATAGAGTCAATGAAACTTTATGTAATTTAGGTTATGTTAAGAGTAAAAGTGAGCCTTGTGTATTTTTAAAAGATTGTCATAATGAAAAAAAAGTGATAGTTGGTCTTTATGTAGACGATTTCCTTATTTTTTCAAATGTAAAGTCTGAAACTGATAAATTAATTAAAGCTTTAAGTGCTAAATTTAAAATTAAAAATCTTGGTGATGTCAAACAGTACCTAGGTATGAGAGTTAATGTTGATAGAAAAAACTGTGTTGTAACCCTTGATCAGGAGCATTATATAGAGCAGTTAATGCAAAAATTTAAGATGTCAGATTGTCACACAGCGGAAACACCTATTGAGTGTAAATTAAATGTTGAAAAATCTAGTGTGTGTAAAGAAAATATTCCATATCAAAGGTTAATAGGATGTTTAATGTATCTTGCTGTGTTGACTAGGCCAGACATAGCATACTCTGTCAGTTATTTATCGCAGTTCAATAATTCTTATTCAGATGTTCATTTTTCTTATGGTAAAAGGGTTCTAAGATACTTGTATAAGACTAAAGATTACTGTTTGAAGTACTCCCAAGGAACAGCGGATTTGGTTGGTTTTGTTGACGCCGATTGGGCAAGTGACGCGCTAGATAGACGGTCATATACTGGTTTTAGTTTCTTGAAAAGTGGGTCTGCTATTTCTTGGGAAAGCAGAAAACAACGCACAGTGGCATTGAGTAGCTGTGAAGCAGAATACATGGCTTTATCGGAAGCGTGTCGCGAGGCCATATATTTGCGTAGATTGGAAACAGAAATAGTTGGGTTTTGTAATAAAATAATTTTATTTAATGATAGCCAAAGTGCGTTAAAACTTGCCAATAGTCATCAGTCACACAAGAGGTCCAAACACATAGATGTGCGTTACAATTTTATAAAGGAAGTTATTGATGATGAGATTGTTGAAACTAAATATGTTGGGACTTCTCAGATGCCTGCTGATTTGTTGACAAAAGGTTTGTCCAGGGCAAAACATTATAAATTCATGGAGACTTTGGGACTCGTTAAAATTTAGTTCTGTTTTATATACATTTGGGTTGTAATGTTTGGAAGTTAAGTCTGTTTGTTTTATTATTTCGATATAGTGGGGGTGTAATTTATTGATATCGAAATAAATACTAGTGCCGTCTGGTGGCAACACCATGTAACTAGCTTTGTAATTGAAAACAATATTTGTATAAGTCTATGACTAGATAATTTCTACTTGTCTATGGAATCTCTTTTCTGTAACTCGCTTTTGTGAGAATTAAAGCAACGTGCTCGGTGCTAGAACAAAACAACTGTGTTTCTATTAATAATAAAGTAAATGTGCCGGATCCATCACTGTCATGGTAAGTTACTTATTATATTTTGTGATTAATAATGACAATAATAACTCAGGTTATGTGTGTTATCAATATCACGTTTATCAATATCAAAATTTAAAAATCAACGTTAAAGTTTAAACACTGTTTCTGTCATGGCGGCACGTGTGACGTCATTCTTTTGTCAAACAAGTCTATTACACCTAGTGTAAAAGAGTGTAGCTGAAGTGAATTGTATATATTTAATTATTATTACATATTTTAGTTAAGCATAAAGTGAAATATGTTTTGTTGAGCTATTCTGATAGGATAACAACAATTTGTTATAAGTTTTAAAGGTTGTTAAATAGCCTATTTAATTTTGTATTCTATGTAGGTAAGTGCAATATTGTTTACTTAAAAAATAATGTAAAGTAATTAATTATTATTACTTAATTTTACAGGACAATCAAGTTGTAGCTGAGAAACGACACAATGTTTGTGAACCTGATTTTGCGCGGAATGAAGTTACCTTGAGGTTATTCAAACTAAAAACTACACTTGCGGATCCAGAAGCACCTGCTATTCCCACTGCTTACAACGCGGCTGTGAGCTCACTAAAAGATACCGGAATTGACAAAATAAAAGAATTCCCTGCCCTGAAGTCTATCAAAACAACATTATATAAACACAGAAATGCAGCATTTGAAGTAAGTAAAATTGAGTTCAAAAATGTTGAAGAATATAAAGTACCTCCAGCTCATCAGGAATTTATTTTAGCAGACTACAATGACAGTGGTATCCGTGTAATAGCTTTTTGCTCTGAATTTGCCCGACATCAAATGAAAAATTTGAAGATGTTCTTGGGTGATGGAACGTTTTGGATCTGTCCATCTCCCTTTTACCAACTCTACACCATTCATGGGGATTTGGGCAGTACAGAAAAACACATAAACATTGTGCCACTTGTTTATGCCCTCATGAGCCATAAAAATCAACAAACATATGAAATTTTATTTAGTATGCTAAAATCTGCATTACCTGATTGGAATCCAGAAATATTTAAATGTGACTATGAAGTGGCTCCGATGAACGCAATGCGAAATGTTTTTGTAAATATATCTATTAGCGGCTGTTATTTCCATTTCACCCAGGCAATATGGAAGAAAGGAAAACAACTCAAACTAACAAAAGATAAATTAACCAGAAGACAAGTTGCACTTAGCACTGCTTTGGCTTTGTTACCATCAGATAAAATCATTGCGGGTTGGTTTTATGTTGCCTCTCAAAGCCCTGATGATGATAATAGCAAGGAGTTTAGAAATTACATGCTCAGACAATGGCTACAAGATGATTTTATTAAAACGTGGTGTGTATTTGGACAGACTCATCGCACTACGAATTTAGTCGAAGCATGGAATAATAAAATAAAAAAGCGTGTGAAAATAAAGAAACCCAACATTATGAAGCTCCTCACAGCGTTGGCTGAAGATGCATCGTATTACGAAGTTCTTGCATTGGGGGTTTCTGAAAATAAAGGTATAGCGGAAAAAACAAAAAAAAGCATCAATCGCGATAATTATATACAGGAGGTCCAAATGGAACTCATTAATAATGAAATTACGATTGGGCACTGTTTAGAAAAACTTAAGTGAGTGTAATCTTTGATTTTACAAGGTATAAGAAAGAAATATTTTCATGCTACAATTTTAAATTAATGATTGTAACAATCTGTGACTTTATTAGGTATAAGAAAGTTATATTTTTTATTTTAAATTAATAATTGTACAATCTGTGATTTTACTAGGTATAAGAAAGTTATATTTTTTATTTTAAATTAATAATTGTACAATCTGTGATTTTATTAGGTATAAGAAAGTTATATTTTTAATTAATAAATGTAACATGATTCATATATTTTATTTTTTTAACGTACCTACCTAATGGGGATTATTGAACTTTTTAGTTCACTTATCCCCATTAAATAAAAATTTTGGGTCAACGGGGAATAGTGAACAAAAAGTTCACTAATCCCCATCAATGGGGATCATCCAACGGGGAAAAGTGGAATAAGCCGTTAATTGATCAACGTGAGATCGCCTTCGAAAATTAAAAATCCCAGCTTATTTTCGGCGCAGTTGCCTCAAAGAGAAAAAAATCATTTACTAGTGTGTTTGATGCCCCGAATCCTGCAAATTTGATCATCTGAACTTGGGAACTCAGGTATAGGGTGTATGCCAGTTTAACACATATTTTTTTGTGATACAGGGTACAGGACTCATCACATTCGCTGCAAACATAGGGCTTCGCCCCAGACTTAAATGTCGTCACTATTCTTCAGATACTGAACACTTGTTTGTAAAACATATTCGAATACATTCTGGTAAAAAACCTGTATATATTTTCATGTTAAACCCCACTTATTTTGAATAAGATTAAATGTCGGGGCAAGTAGATCTTTAGTCCCGACATGAATGATCCTTTGTTACTCATTCATTGACCAATGGTACCGTTTGATGCAAATTCGAACAGCTTTGGTTATCTCAACTTGGGAACACAGATATGGGGCACCGGTTTCTCATTATTTTACTGGTCAAAGTGGACTCATCCGACCAAATCACGATTCTGATATAATTTTCATTTTAGAAAAACATATTAGAATACATACAGGTGAAAACCTGTATTTTCCTTGTTAATTTTGTCTGTGGCCAGCTATACTCAAGGGATAAAATTTTAGGTTAAGTAGATTTTTATCCTGACTTCATCGTGATCTCGGATTTTATTTCCACTTATAATTGTTGCAAAGGTTCCAGCATTGGTTCTTTGGTCAGCGGCCTGCCTGACAACCACCCCTTTGAGTTCATCCGGACTCATGGAGTATATAAGCACTAGAGAGCTTATAGGCCGATTTCCTCTAAGCACACGACTCACTACTGGGGACGACGGCGCGGCTGCAATTGGTCGGTTCAAGGTCAACTTGCATAGGTATGCCTATCGTTAGGGCTGATCGACTTGATTAAGGGAAAGCAGTCGATATCGATAAAATGGATTTTAACATTATGAAAATACTCAATTAAAATCGTATAAAATAATTAATCAAAAACAATAGATTACAAAAAACATGTATCCTGTTATTATTGATTTTTTAAATGAATTAATTTGGTAAAGGTTTTTCGAATTAAAGTTTTAGGGTCCTGAACGTATAACCTGCTCCTTTTTTTAAGTCGGTTAAGAGTAAATAGGTATTTTATTGCAGTATTTGAATTGAATAACATTTTTATTAATTTAAATTTTATTATTGTCGATATCAATTTCGGATAATAAAGGTAACAGCACAGTTTTTTACGACAAACATACAAAGGGAAAGAAAGGGATAAAAGAATTAGAATTGTCTAATGAAAGAACGAGGCATTTCCAAAAGACATCAACGCGGAAAATAAAACGTGTGCTCTTTCACCCAACCACCATTTTAACGAGACCTCTGCGGTCGCTTATAATATCTGATTAAATCAAAAATAATTTTCTTACTGTTTACCTACCGGTGAAAAGTTATGCCATCCTTTTTGTAACTAGATGTTTTGGGATGTTTCCCTCACCACTTCACCGCGCACGAAGGCATTTTGATGCGTTATAATTGCATAAAAAGTTTAAAAAATTGGAGTAATTTAGTGTGCACACAGGTCTAATACTTGGTCACAACTAAAATGGTTACTAGTACCGTAGCCCATATGTAGGCGACAAAACACTAATAGTTATCGGGGCACTGTATGCGCAGTCAAGTGGTTATATAGTCTTTGTCTATTACTAACACCGAATTTGGCGGCAGGTTCGGTATTAGTTGACTGCGAAGTCACTTGGTGTGATTATTATAATTCATGTTGTCATGAAAGTCCCCCGACTTTGTTCCAGCTTTAAATAAGAGCAGTGCATTTGGAACAAATCCAGCTTCGGATCCAGCATGCACTATCACAATCCGTTGCCCTTTCAAAATGGGTTTTTTGAACCCCTATAATGATATACATATATACGAAAACAAAGTATGATAATTGTTACATATCTGAATGAGATGAATCAACATATGACTCATCTGTGTAAATAATGGGTCTTCCTCCTTCCGTATATTTACTAAGAGTTCTAAGGAACTCTATCCTTAGTAATCTAATGTTAGATTTTTCGATTAAAAATTTTCTATTGTTTTCTGCTTTCTTCCACCGGAAGCTTAAGTTATTCAAAATCCTGCGCAGGCTGCGCTCCGAACCCATTGAAATTTACGTCATCTTTTAGTTCTTTTCTTAGCTTTTCTACTGTGGGCAGCTCTTTATTTGTAACGTGGTAATTGTGGATACAGGTTCTAACCACCGATGGGTCAAAAGTATCGATCTCTGTATTCGGCTTTGTTTTATTATTTTTCCCCGGTGTCCTAAAGACAGTGAGGAGTTCGAAATTTCTACCTTCCTTGACTTTACGTGTAACAGTCAGACGTAGGTATAGTCAAGGAAGGTCGGACTTTCTGACGTTTTAGTAGCTTATGCAGTCCTTTTTACCGTCTCTTTTTCAGTTTGAGCTTCTTTCTCCATGAAACAGTACACATCGTATACCATTTTTCTGGCATGTCTGCATAAAACGGTATTTGGCCCTGGCATTGTAATTAACGTAACAAAAACTAAATTTAAAACAAAAAACTTTTTTGCAAAAAAAAACCGACTTCCAAAAACACACTAAAAAAAGTGGAAAATAACTTTACTTTCGGAAGTCGGTGACTAATGTTTGTTTCATTGACTTTTTTGCCACCGACTTCCAAAAGTAAAGTTATTTTCCACTTTTTTTTGTGTTTTTTTTTTGGAAGTCGGTTTTTTTTTGCAAAAAAAGTTTTTATTTTACCCTTTTTAGTTATCGTATCACACACAAATCCTTGTCAAGTATCAATTTCGCAATTTCTTTTACTTGGATGACATTTTTTCCAGCTATTTTGATTTCAAAACCAAACTGCTGAACCGATTTTGATGAAATTTCTATGGGACCAATCGGGAAGTAGATCCATTCAGATAAAAGAAGAATTTTTCAAATCGGTTCATAAATGACGGAGATATGAGGTAACAAACACAAAAAAAAAAAAAACATACAACCGAATTGAGAACCTCCTCCTTTTTTTGAAGTCGGTTAAAAAACTCGTAACAAAAAGTTAACAAAAGCAAAGGGTACAACTTTCGTGAACGCAAGCGTAACGCGGTGCGGGAGGCAAGGGTCGACTGACGCACCAATCGCGCGCTCGGATCGGCGCTACCTCATACCCCGCGTCCCGCTTGACCACCAAAGAGACCTACAAAACGACTTCTGCGCATCTAACGACTCTTGCTAAGTTACGTGCCGGGGACTGTATACTCACTGGACGCCTGACGGTGGAAATCGCCGTCGAGGTAGACCGCGTTGAAATTGGTGCGACGATCTGACCTTGTTTGCCGGGCGAACATGGTCAGAGGTCGCACAAGATAGAGAGGTTTGGACGGAAAAAGGGGAGGCTTTTGCCCAGCCGTGGGACACGAGGGGATGACAAAGAAAAAAAAGTAGCGATGCGATGAATATAAGTCCAGTCATAAAGATAGATAGTCAGTCACTGTCGTACCAGATGGATGGTGTCCTATTGGGTACGTACACTTTTACGGAATCCAAATGAGCCACTGACGTCCTTTATCAATAGGTTCCGACTGTAACGTTACCTTTATGAAGCAAAGAGGTAGGTATGAAGAGACACTGCACTATTACAGAAGTCACACTAAGTCGATAAAGTCATAAGTCACTAGTATGTGAAGTCGCTGTAGTCGAAAAAGTCACCCCAGTTAAGGTTGAAACGCCAGGGTGTAGGCCGCGAAATTCATATTTTCTTGAGTTTTTTTTGCAATTTTCTGGTAAGTTTAGGGTTGTGTGTTGATTAACCTTTTGAACGCCAGAGCATAAACTCAAGCGTGTGCCCTCCACGCCAAGCCACAATTTCAAAGCATACAAAAATAAATACCTTAAAAAAGAATAGGGATTATAAAACTTTATCAAGAAACAATATTTTTATAGAGACAAGACAAGAGCTTAAATATTTAAGGTATACAAATAAAAACACACAAAAACTTTTTTGCAAAAAAACCGACTTCCAAAAAAAACACTAAAAAAAAGTGGAAAATAACTTTACTTTCGGAAGTCGGTGACTATTGTTTGTTTCATTGACTTTTTTGCCACCGACTTCCGAAAGTAAAGTTATTTTCCACTTTATTTTTTGTGTTTTTTTTGGAAGTCGGTTTTTTTTGCAAAAAAGTTTTTATTTTACCCTTTTTAGTTATCGTATAACACACAAATCCTTGTCAAGTATCAATTTCGCAATTTCTTTTACTTGGATGACATTTTTTCCTGTTATTTTGATTTCAAAACCAAACTGCTGAACCGATTTTGATGAAATTTCTATGGGACCAATCGGGAAGTAAATCCATTTAGATAAAAGAAGAATTTTTCAAATCGGTTCATAAATGACGGAGATATGAGGTAACAAACACAAAAAAAAAAAACATACAACCGAATTGAGAACCTCCTCGTTTTGTCGGCGTGCCAGGCACGCGCTTGCTTGTCACGTATAGGCGACAATGGTATTCAAGAGTTTAAAATATGATTCGCGCACGTAACAAATATGGGTATACAGATTCATAATTATTAAAATCATCGATACAATCCTCGTGAGTTCATTTAACCCTATTTAATGACTTTTCCAAAAAATTGTCATTGGTTGGGATTAAATGAACTTCGAGGGCTGTATTGATGATGTTAATTATTATTATAATTCTATAATGTTTTACGTTCGCAAATCATATTATGTTAACATACAACCTGACACTGTCCTGCAAATCGCGAAAAACTGAAGAAAATTTGAATTTCGCGGCCTACTCGGGCGCATTCCCCAAAAACTCTTAAAAAAGTCTAGATTCTCACAATCGACTCCAGTTTGTACGTGCACGTAAAGGATGTCAAAACGTCGTTGGAGCTGTGGAATAAGCTGAAAGCTTTATTCGATGATTCCGGTTTTACCAGACGGATCAGTTTATTGAGAAATCTTATCTCGATTCGTCTCGAAAATTGCAGTTCCATGACAAGTTATGTGACACAGCTAGTGGAGACTGGACAAAAGCTAAGCGGAACTGGATTTCAGATCAGTGACGAGTGGATCGGTTGTTTATTGTTAGCTGGTTTAACGGAGAAATATTCGCCGATGATAATGGCGATCGAGCATTCGGGAATCGTCATCACCACCGACGCCATTAAGTCAAAGTTGATGGATTTAGACGAAAACAATGGCGGCGACGCTAGCGGGGCATTTGCAAGTTTTAGAAAAAATAAGGTTGGTAGCACTGGTCACGGCGGAACCAAAGACAACGGACATTCGCAAACGTCAAAGTCAAAAAGGGTACAGAGGTGTTATAGATGTAAACAAACCGGGCACTACCGGAATCAATGTACTGTTGATAAGGATTCTTCAAATACCAAATCGAGTGAACGTAAACAAACAAACGCGTTCAATGCCGTCTTCCTAAATGGCAGTTTTTCGAAAAGCGATTGGTATGTTGACTCAGGAGCGAGCGCTCACTTAACTTCAAACGAAAGTTTGATTGAAAATGTCTCAACCGAACATCCTATCAAAGAAATTATTGTTGCTAACCAAGAAAAGCTTAGCGTGAAGTGCTCGGGTGACGTGCAAATTGCGACGGTTACTGACGACAGTGAATACGACGTGATTGTCAAAGGAGTGTTGTGTGTGCCAAAGTTAACCACAAACTTATTGTCTGTCAGTCAGTTGGTCAGAAACGGTAACCGAGTGGTGTTTACTACCAGTGGATGCAACATTTATAATAAAAATGAGCAGTTGGTCGCCGTGGCGTCATTGACAAATGGCGTTTACAAGTTGAGAACTCCTGAGAGCACACAGGCTACAACGTTTGCATCTGTGGCTACATGGCATCGTAGATTAGGCCATGTAAACAGCATGTACTTAAACAAGATGCCTGTTGCAGTAAGTGGCATGGAACTTGAGAAGAAAAGTGACATTTCTCAAACGTCATTTGTGTTGTTTGTTGTGAAGGCAAGCAGTCACGCCTTCCTTTTGGAAATGCTGGTTCGAGAAGTGGTGAATTACTGGGCATAGTTCACAGTGATGTGTGTGGTCCAATGGAAAATGCTTCGATTGGTGGGTCCAGGTACTTCATTTTGTTCATTGATGATTACAGTCGGATGACCTACATATATTTCATGAAGCAGAAAAGTGAAGCATTTGAACACTTCCAGAATTATAAGGCCAAAGTAGAGAACCAGTTGAACAGGAAAATTAAAACACTTCGCACCGATAATGGGAAGGAATTTTGTAACAGAAGTTTTGATGATTATTTGAAAAAGAATGGCATTTTGCACCAGAAGTCGAATCCTTACACGCCGGAGCAAAATGGCCTGGCAGAGCGTTTTAACCGCACAATTATTGAGAAGGCGAAGTGTTTATTATTTGATGCCAAGCTAGGGAAAGAATTTTGGGCTGAGGCATCAAATACAGCGGTCTACCTGCATAACCGTATTGCCCTTCCAGCGTTGAATGATAAAACATCTTATGAAGTTTGGAAAGGATATAAGCCAGACATAAGTCATTTGCGAATTTTTGGCAGCCGTGTCATGGTGCATGTGGCAAAGGAAAAGCGCAAAAATGGGACAAGAAGTCAGAGGAGCAGATACTTGTGGGCTATCCAGAAGACATAAAAGGATATAGAGTTTATTGTCCCATCACTAAGAAGGTCAGCACCAGTAGAGATGTTATTATAATGGAAGAAGTATCTATACCTGTGACAGAAAGCAAGGAAAGCAATGAAGAGAGCCTAGGTTCAGTGGGGGACATATCTTCAGGTGACTTAGAAGATACTATGATTGAGAGTTATGTTGACAAGTCTGATGAGACATATATCCCGAGTGAGCATGAAGATGCTGAATCAACTGAATCAGGTAAATCAAAGTATGATGAAAGAGCCGTCAGGTTGCGGAAGAAACCAGAGTGGTATGGATATTCGAACATGTGTGCTGATTCTACTGTGGAAGCGTGGGACGATGCTGGTGATCTAACTCTGCAGGAAGCATTGGCAGCGCCAGAGAAGGAGCAGTGGTTAAGTGCAATTAGGGAAGAACTGGACTGTTTTAGTGAAAATGATGCATGGGAGTTAGTAGATGTTCCAAGTGCAGGCACGGTAGTGAAATCTAAATGGGTTCTTAAAAAGAAATATTGTGACAAACAAGTGAGATATCGTGCACGGTTAGTTGCGAAGGGATTTACGCAAAGACCTGGTGTGGACTATGATGAGACATTCTCTCCTGTGATAAGACATTCTACTTTGC
This sequence comes from Standfussiana lucernea, assembly GCA_964057025.1. Taxonomy (NCBI): domain Eukaryota; kingdom Metazoa; phylum Arthropoda; class Insecta; order Lepidoptera; family Noctuidae; genus Standfussiana; species Standfussiana lucernea. The sequence continues at coordinate 6,802 of CAXKUT010000416.1, read as the reverse complement.
GTTATCTATTTGCATTAAGTGTACAGTTAGATATGGACATAACTCATCTGGATGTCACTACGGCATTTCTCAATGGTCATTTAAAAGAAACTATATTTATGCAGTTACCTGAGTGTTTCCCTATTGTTGATTGTAACAAGGTTCTTAGATTAAAAAAGGCCATTTATGGTCTAAAACAGGCTTCTCTAGCCTGGTATGATAGAGTCAATGAAACTTTATGTAATTTAGGTTATGTTAAGAGTAAAAGTGAGCCTTGTGTATTTTTAAAAGATTGTCATAATGAAAAAAAAGTGATAGTTGGTCTTTATGTAGACGATTTCCTTATTTTTTCAAATGTAAAGTCTGAAACTGATAAATTAATTAAAGCTTTAAGTGCTAAATTTAAAATTAAAAATCTTGGTGATGTCAAACAGTACCTAGGTATGAGAGTTAATGTTGATAGAAAAAACTGTGTTGTAACCCTTGATCAGGAGCATTATATAGAGCAGTTAATGCAAAAATTTAAGATGTCAGATTGTCACACAGCGGAAACACCTATTGAGTGTAAATTAAATGTTGAAAAATCTAGTGTGTGTAAAGAAAATATTCCATATCAAAGGTTAATAGGATGTTTAATGTATCTTGCTGTGTTGACTAGGCCAGACATAGCATACTCTGTCAGTTATTTATCGCAGTTCAATAATTCTTATTCAGATGTTCATTTTTCTTATGGTAAAAGGGTTCTAAGATACTTGTATAAGACTAAAGATTACTGTTTGAAGTACTCCCAAGGAACAGCGGATTTGGTTGGTTTTGTTGACGCCGATTGGGCAAGTGACGCGCTAGATAGACGGTCATATACTGGTTTTAGTTTCTTGAAAAGTGGGTCTGCTATTTCTTGGGAAAGCAGAAAACAACGCACAGTGGCATTGAGTAGCTGTGAAGCAGAATACATGGCTTTATCGGAAGCGTGTCGCGAGGCCATATATTTGCGTAGATTGGAAACAGAAATAGTTGGGTTTTGTAATAAAATAATTTTATTTAATGATAGCCAAAGTGCGTTAAAACTTGCCAATAGTCATCAGTCACACAAGAGGTCCAAACACATAGATGTGCGTTACAATTTTATAAAGGAAGTTATTGATGATGAGATTGTTGAAACTAAATATGTTGGGACTTCTCAGATGCCTGCTGATTTGTTGACAAAAGGTTTGTCCAGGGCAAAACATTATAAATTCATGGAGACTTTGGGACTCGTTAAAATTTAGTTCTGTTTTATATACATTTGGGTTGTAATGTTTGGAAGTTAAGTCTGTTTGTTTTATTATTTCGATATAGTGGGGGTGTAATTTATTGATATCGAAATAAATACTAGTGCCGTCTGGTGGCAACACCATGTAACTAGCTTTGTAATTGAAAACAATATTTGTATAAGTCTATGACTAGATAATTTCTACTTGTCTATGGAATCTCTTTTCTGTAACTCGCTTTTGTGAGAATTAAAGCAACGTGCTCGGTGCTAGAACAAAACAACTGTGTTTCTATTAATAATAAAGTAAATGTGCCGGATCCATCACTGTCATGGTAAGTTACTTATTATATTTTGTGATTAATAATGACAATAATAACTCAGGTTATGTGTGTTATCAATATCACGTTTATCAATATCAAAATTTAAAAATCAACGTTAAAGTTTAAACACTGTTTCTGTCATGGCGGCACGTGTGACGTCATTCTTTTGTCAAACAAGTCTATTACACCTAGTGTAAAAGAGTGTAGCTGAAGTGAATTGTATATATTTAATTATTATTACATATTTTAGTTAAGCATAAAGTGAAATATGTTTTGTTGAGCTATTCTGATAGGATAACAACAATTTGTTATAAGTTTTAAAGGTTGTTAAATAGCCTATTTAATTTTGTATTCTATGTAGGTAAGTGCAATATTGTTTACTTAAAAAATAATGTAAAGTAATTAATTATTATTACTTAATTTTACAGGACAATCAAGTTGTAGCTGAGAAACGACACAATGTTTGTGAACCTGATTTTGCGCGGAATGAAGTTACCTTGAGGTTATTCAAACTAAAAACTACACTTGCGGATCCAGAAGCACCTGCTATTCCCACTGCTTACAACGCGGCTGTGAGCTCACTAAAAGATACCGGAATTGACAAAATAAAAGAATTCCCTGCCCTGAAGTCTATCAAAACAACATTATATAAACACAGAAATGCAGCATTTGAAGTAAGTAAAATTGAGTTCAAAAATGTTGAAGAATATAAAGTACCTCCAGCTCATCAGGAATTTATTTTAGCAGACTACAATGACAGTGGTATCCGTGTAATAGCTTTTTGCTCTGAATTTGCCCGACATCAAATGAAAAATTTGAAGATGTTCTTGGGTGATGGAACGTTTTGGATCTGTCCATCTCCCTTTTACCAACTCTACACCATTCATGGGGATTTGGGCAGTACAGAAAAACACATAAACATTGTGCCACTTGTTTATGCCCTCATGAGCCATAAAAATCAACAAACATATGAAATTTTATTTAGTATGCTAAAATCTGCATTACCTGATTGGAATCCAGAAATATTTAAATGTGACTATGAAGTGGCTCCGATGAACGCAATGCGAAATGTTTTTGTAAATATATCTATTAGCGGCTGTTATTTCCATTTCACCCAGGCAATATGGAAGAAAGGAAAACAACTCAAACTAACAAAAGATAAATTAACCAGAAGACAAGTTGCACTTAGCACTGCTTTGGCTTTGTTACCATCAGATAAAATCATTGCGGGTTGGTTTTATGTTGCCTCTCAAAGCCCTGATGATGATAATAGCAAGGAGTTTAGAAATTACATGCTCAGACAATGGCTACAAGATGATTTTATTAAAACGTGGTGTGTATTTGGACAGACTCATCGCACTACGAATTTAGTCGAAGCATGGAATAATAAAATAAAAAAGCGTGTGAAAATAAAGAAACCCAACATTATGAAGCTCCTCACAGCGTTGGCTGAAGATGCATCGTATTACGAAGTTCTTGCATTGGGGGTTTCTGAAAATAAAGGTATAGCGGAAAAAACAAAAAAAAGCATCAATCGCGATAATTATATACAGGAGGTCCAAATGGAACTCATTAATAATGAAATTACGATTGGGCACTGTTTAGAAAAACTTAAGTGAGTGTAATCTTTGATTTTACAAGGTATAAGAAAGAAATATTTTCATGCTACAATTTTAAATTAATGATTGTAACAATCTGTGACTTTATTAGGTATAAGAAAGTTATATTTTTTATTTTAAATTAATAATTGTACAATCTGTGATTTTACTAGGTATAAGAAAGTTATATTTTTTATTTTAAATTAATAATTGTACAATCTGTGATTTTATTAGGTATAAGAAAGTTATATTTTTAATTAATAAATGTAACATGATTCATATATTTTATTTTTTTAACGTACCTACCTAATGGGGATTATTGAACTTTTTAGTTCACTTATCCCCATTAAATAAAAATTTTGGGTCAACGGGGAATAGTGAACAAAAAGTTCACTAATCCCCATCAATGGGGATCATCCAACGGGGAAAAGTGGAATAAGCCGTTAATTGATCAACGTGAGATCGCCTTCGAAAATTAAAAATCCCAGCTTATTTTCGGCGCAGTTGCCTCAAAGAGAAAAAAATCATTTACTAGTGTGTTTGATGCCCCGAATCCTGCAAATTTGATCATCTGAACTTGGGAACTCAGGTATAGGGTGTATGCCAGTTTAACACATATTTTTTTGTGATACAGGGTACAGGACTCATCACATTCGCTGCAAACATAGGGCTTCGCCCCAGACTTAAATGTCGTCACTATTCTTCAGATACTGAACACTTGTTTGTAAAACATATTCGAATACATTCTGGTAAAAAACCTGTATATATTTTCATGTTAAACCCCACTTATTTTGAATAAGATTAAATGTCGGGGCAAGTAGATCTTTAGTCCCGACATGAATGATCCTTTGTTACTCATTCATTGACCAATGGTACCGTTTGATGCAAATTCGAACAGCTTTGGTTATCTCAACTTGGGAACACAGATATGGGGCACCGGTTTCTCATTATTTTACTGGTCAAAGTGGACTCATCCGACCAAATCACGATTCTGATATAATTTTCATTTTAGAAAAACATATTAGAATACATACAGGTGAAAACCTGTATTTTCCTTGTTAATTTTGTCTGTGGCCAGCTATACTCAAGGGATAAAATTTTAGGTTAAGTAGATTTTTATCCTGACTTCATCGTGATCTCGGATTTTATTTCCACTTATAATTGTTGCAAAGGTTCCAGCATTGGTTCTTTGGTCAGCGGCCTGCCTGACAACCACCCCTTTGAGTTCATCCGGACTCATGGAGTATATAAGCACTAGAGAGCTTATAGGCCGATTTCCTCTAAGCACACGACTCACTACTGGGGACGACGGCGCGGCTGCAATTGGTCGGTTCAAGGTCAACTTGCATAGGTATGCCTATCGTTAGGGCTGATCGACTTGATTAAGGGAAAGCAGTCGATATCGATAAAATGGATTTTAACATTATGAAAATACTCAATTAAAATCGTATAAAATAATTAATCAAAAACAATAGATTACAAAAAACATGTATCCTGTTATTATTGATTTTTTAAATGAATTAATTTGGTAAAGGTTTTTCGAATTAAAGTTTTAGGGTCCTGAACGTATAACCTGCTCCTTTTTTTAAGTCGGTTAAGAGTAAATAGGTATTTTATTGCAGTATTTGAATTGAATAACATTTTTATTAATTTAAATTTTATTATTGTCGATATCAATTTCGGATAATAAAGGTAACAGCACAGTTTTTTACGACAAACATACAAAGGGAAAGAAAGGGATAAAAGAATTAGAATTGTCTAATGAAAGAACGAGGCATTTCCAAAAGACATCAACGCGGAAAATAAAACGTGTGCTCTTTCACCCAACCACCATTTTAACGAGACCTCTGCGGTCGCTTATAATATCTGATTAAATCAAAAATAATTTTCTTACTGTTTACCTACCGGTGAAAAGTTATGCCATCCTTTTTGTAACTAGATGTTTTGGGATGTTTCCCTCACCACTTCACCGCGCACGAAGGCATTTTGATGCGTTATAATTGCATAAAAAGTTTAAAAAATTGGAGTAATTTAGTGTGCACACAGGTCTAATACTTGGTCACAACTAAAATGGTTACTAGTACCGTAGCCCATATGTAGGCGACAAAACACTAATAGTTATCGGGGCACTGTATGCGCAGTCAAGTGGTTATATAGTCTTTGTCTATTACTAACACCGAATTTGGCGGCAGGTTCGGTATTAGTTGACTGCGAAGTCACTTGGTGTGATTATTATAATTCATGTTGTCATGAAAGTCCCCCGACTTTGTTCCAGCTTTAAATAAGAGCAGTGCATTTGGAACAAATCCAGCTTCGGATCCAGCATGCACTATCACAATCCGTTGCCCTTTCAAAATGGGTTTTTTGAACCCCTATAATGATATACATATATACGAAAACAAAGTATGATAATTGTTACATATCTGAATGAGATGAATCAACATATGACTCATCTGTGTAAATAATGGGTCTTCCTCCTTCCGTATATTTACTAAGAGTTCTAAGGAACTCTATCCTTAGTAATCTAATGTTAGATTTTTCGATTAAAAATTTTCTATTGTTTTCTGCTTTCTTCCACCGGAAGCTTAAGTTATTCAAAATCCTGCGCAGGCTGCGCTCCGAACCCATTGAAATTTACGTCATCTTTTAGTTCTTTTCTTAGCTTTTCTACTGTGGGCAGCTCTTTATTTGTAACGTGGTAATTGTGGATACAGGTTCTAACCACCGATGGGTCAAAAGTATCGATCTCTGTATTCGGCTTTGTTTTATTATTTTTCCCCGGTGTCCTAAAGACAGTGAGGAGTTCGAAATTTCTACCTTCCTTGACTTTACGTGTAACAGTCAGACGTAGGTATAGTCAAGGAAGGTCGGACTTTCTGACGTTTTAGTAGCTTATGCAGTCCTTTTTACCGTCTCTTTTTCAGTTTGAGCTTCTTTCTCCATGAAACAGTACACATCGTATACCATTTTTCTGGCATGTCTGCATAAAACGGTATTTGGCCCTGGCATTGTAATTAACGTAACAAAAACTAAATTTAAAACAAAAAACTTTTTTGCAAAAAAAAACCGACTTCCAAAAACACACTAAAAAAAGTGGAAAATAACTTTACTTTCGGAAGTCGGTGACTAATGTTTGTTTCATTGACTTTTTTGCCACCGACTTCCAAAAGTAAAGTTATTTTCCACTTTTTTTTGTGTTTTTTTTTTGGAAGTCGGTTTTTTTTTGCAAAAAAAGTTTTTATTTTACCCTTTTTAGTTATCGTATCACACACAAATCCTTGTCAAGTATCAATTTCGCAATTTCTTTTACTTGGATGACATTTTTTCCAGCTATTTTGATTTCAAAACCAAACTGCTGAACCGATTTTGATGAAATTTCTATGGGACCAATCGGGAAGTAGATCCATTCAGATAAAAGAAGAATTTTTCAAATCGGTTCATAAATGACGGAGATATGAGGTAACAAACACAAAAAAAAAAAAAACATACAACCGAATTGAGAACCTCCTCCTTTTTTTGAAGTCGGTTAAAAAACTCGTAACAAAAAGTTAACAAAAGCAAAGGGTACAACTTTCGTGAACGCAAGCGTAACGCGGTGCGGGAGGCAAGGGTCGACTGACGCACCAATCGCGCGCTCGGATCGGCGCTACCTC
>CAXKUT010000415.1:0-63613 GCA_964057025.1 Standfussiana lucernea | reverse complement strand
AAAAAAAAGATATTATATGGAAAGAAAAGCCCCGTGATTGCTTCAGATAATGTACATACTTTCATTGAAGAACGCTTTTGAAATTAAAAGTGCCCCGAAAATTCCAATCTTCTTTTCAATAAATTACTTTCTTCTTATGTATTTCAAACACATACATTTAAGCACTTTTTATGTCGACCGTACAAGTTGAAAACAATAGAAAAAACAAAAGAAAGAAATGTAATAATATTTATCGAATTCGGGGTCCTCCGGTACGGGTGCCTCAGGGACCGGGGTACTCAGGGACTAACCCGAAGATTATATCTCCACAATAAGAGTGATGTTTGTCAAACAATTGAAGAACAATACCCAATACCGGGACGCTCCCCATCCTCTGCACTAAGAGAATTATGTTAATGTTTCATAACATAACTATGTAAGTTGTCATCGTTAGATCTTAGTGCGTCACTGTCTTACTGGATGTTGTATTTCAACAACGCAAACATACCCGGAGTTGGTGACTATCAGATAGGAGCTTAGCATTCTCAGCTCAGCCGAGTCGAAATTATCGACATGTCAAAATTATAAGTAAGTCTGGTGATGTTGTGGTGACCTGATTTTTAGATAATAGCAAATCGACTTATTATGCTACAATGTAATGGCTGTTGATGATTCTGTCAAGCAATAATTTTCGTTAACCGGGAGTAAGTATACTCGTACAAGGTAGTTGAATGAAGGCCAATACCCGTAGTCAAGTCATGAAGGCTTCCTAATACATAAGCTGGGTTGCTAATTTCCAGCAATGGTGTGTGATCATTGATCTATGATCATAGCAAGTAAGTCAGAAAACAAAGGTGTTTATTAGCATACGGTATTTAGGTACGTTACCGGCCGGCGCCTGGCGGTCTAGAGAAATGGGAGAATAGCGTGTTGCAACTTATTTTATAGTAATTTATCATTTCAAAACAAACACTGAAGTCGACATTCTGTTTATTTAACCATAAACAGAATGGTCCATAGACCGTCGTTTTAAATATTATACAGTTTAATCTAAAGTAGGTGTGTTTTAGTTGGCAAACAATTCAATTTGACAAAAGAAGTATCAACCGTGAGCGTGTCGCCTGTTGGAAAGCGTAGGTAATTCACATTGCTATGACAAACGTACTAACAGTCCAATGTAATACATACTTATATAACGGGTGTAAAAGTACCCTTGACGAAGCCGAAAGTCGCTTATTCTCCCAATCAGTCATTGTGATATTTTTTGTTGTTGTAAGTCATACCTTGGAACTCTGTAGTTACGTATGTAGATATTAGGGGTCGAAGCCCCAACTTTTTCAAAAGTTTCATTTTAAATACAAATTATTAATGTATGACTTTACTTTAGATACTCGTATCTCCACCATACCAACCCCCGTCCATATAGGTAGGTACACACACCTCCATTAAATGCTTACCCCCCCAAAAGGCATGTGTGTTGAAATCCGTGATAGGATAGGATTGATTTTTGTATTTTGCAAAAACATTTTACTATAATTAATGTATTGTTTTAGTGTACAAGTAAGTTTTTTAAGTCTGTTTTTTAATATTGTCTCATTTCTATAAAACGATAAAAAAAATATGAGTATGATGACAATCGGTGATGCGACGGTTCGACTCCAAGTCGAAACAATGATTTTTTTTTAAGTATTCCTTCCATTATTCGTAAGTATCCTTAAGAATTCAATGTTGTACCAGTAGTGTAACATGTTAAAACTTGAGGAGTTAACACATACTGACGCTGTGGGTACAAGGGGGATGAATATTTAAATGGAAAATACAGCGCGAAAGGGGTGAACGACAGTAATTATAGTAAAAGGGGACATAATAGGGGAGAAATAAAGAAAATACAAAAACATCCATAATTATTGTTTACCACAACACACTGAAGTGTTTATTTCTTAAGACCGTGTACGCCGTACGGCATTTCATACAAATTTACAATTCCTTATTTTTCGATATGACTGAACCGATTTTAATGAAACTTCATACCCATAAGCAGGATACATAGGTCTAAAAAGTTAGTGAAAAACATTTTCGCTAACATTTTTTCATTAACATTTTTTTTTTGTGTTACAGTTAAATTAGACCGATTTAAAATTTTCCATAGAAACAGAAATTTCCAATTATCTTTTTTTTAAATAAGACATTTCGAAAATGTTTTCCACTAACTTTTTATCGGTACGGACAAATAGCAGACGCAGCTCCGGACACCGGACTCGAGGAGATTATAGAAATTATAGGGAATCCTGAAATATCTGTCACTGTCCGTAGCGCATTGGCCGCATTGGCCAGACCTTATTTATATAGTAAGTCCTTTAGTGAATATACAATTTTACTTGGAAATTAAAATAAAGTATCAACGCATTTGAATATCTTGTAAGAACATTTTATCCTGTTATTTTTATCTCGTTGGATTCCCCCGAATGAATGGACTCCAATGAAGAATGACGTGATGCAATTATATTCGTACTGAGAGTTGATTTTTTCCTTATTAATAATCGGAATGATCAATACATACTCAATTATAAATTAATTGATAACGTTACGTAAATGCGTACAAAGACATCCATGGAGTTAATGTCAACAAGTTTCTCGACTCAACTCGTCCTTTGTCCTGACATGGTGACAATCCAGTAATTACCAAAGCTTGTATTTTGGCACAATGTTCGATGCGTAGATCTACTTGTTGAAAAGGCAGTTTTCACAAGATTATGGGGTGGTACTGTTGAATTTTTTTTAAGGCAATATTACTTTATCCTCTAAAATCTAATTGATCTATTGTAAATGAGCACTTAAAAAAAATTATTTTTATGTTTAATTTTTAAATAAATTATTGTGTCTACATTAGTTGATCTACGGATATAATATTATAAATAGTGTCCGACCGAAACTGGTTTTTACGACCGAAACCGTATTTCGGCAACAGTCTCAGTTTCGGCCGAAACCGAAACTTCCTTATAAGGATCATGTTTTGAGGAAAAATAAAGAAAACTTTATTAGTGTGTTGATTTTATTTAAAAAAAAAACAGGGACGTAGGTAAGTATCTAACTGTACTTGCCACTTGAATACCTTGGTAATAAGTATTAAAATGAATTTTGAAACTCAGAATCCATAATATTATCACCACTAATGAACTATAGTAAGTACCAAGTACCTAACTAATGTTTGTTTAGGTATAGCATTAGCGAGAGAGTTAAATCAACCAATAATATTTAGAAGATAGTTAGGTTAAACTTGATTCTACTATAATCATGTATTAGTATAATGAATTATTTTTTTATGTTTACTACCTACTCTTATGCTATATCACCTAATAAAACTTACCGAATTCAAAATAAATCACACGAAAACTCACAACAAACAAAACGAACTGCAAACACAAGCCAGTCATGACATGATTAGGCACGTGGACGCGGGAAAATATCTTCGTCGCTTACTTGCTTGGATGGAATTTAACGCGTCCAACATGACCGATCACAGCGCGAGAAGTCCCGAATGCAGTTTCGGTTTCGGTCGTAGTTTCGGCAGGTTTCCCGCCGAAACCGAAACTCGTTTTTTTCCGAAACTCGACCGAAACCGAAACCGAATCGGTCGGACACTAATTAAAAAAGAACTGCATTCAAGGTAACATGATAATTATGTTTAAACATACTCAATTGATATTTTTTATATACAAAAATAATATTTAATCTTCTAATTTTTTAGTTATTGGTCTTTTTTTTTATCACGTATATCTTTGGATTTTAATCTCCTAATAATTACACTTAACGCATAGGAAGATAGATATCATAGGAAGCAAGAGCGAGCGAAGCGAGCTCGGGACTTGTGGCACCCCCTTCGTGTTAGTTTACTATAAACCACCTAATCCCTGCAGACAGGAATAGGACGCCCCGCAGCGGGGCTACGTCGACGATGCCTTATTAAGTATAAAAAAACGTGTCCTATATAGTTTCGGGGCCCTACAAGTAATTTTACATTTCGAACATTTTTTTGCATAACTCTAAACAGATTACAATAACTAACGATTATTTTTCTTGATTGAGAGTTTAGATTTTTTTATCATGCTGTCTTTGCATAATTATAAAGATCATTTAAATAAATATAACCTTCCTGTCCTTTGTTTTATGCTTCTAAAGTCGTATAAATTGTGACCCCGCGAATTGGAAAAAAGTCACAGGGCATAATAAATTGTGAAAGTACTGTAGTTGCTAAATTGTTTGGTGCTACGGAACGCTTTGTGCGTGAGGCCGCGGCCGGCTCGTTTCACTTTTTATACGATTTGTCATTTCGAAAAACTAACTTTAAATCGTTATAGATACTAAATCCCCATACGATTCAGACAAATCGATTGATGTAAGATTTATAAAAATCGGCCTACGCGTTACCGGCCTGCTCTAGAGAGCGCCACAATGACAATACATACATAGGCTGATGAACACATTATCCTCCTTTGCGTCGCACAGTCGGGTAAAAAGGTGAAAACTAAAACTTGTAATCGTGAGAAAAATGTAGCTAACATTTTTCTTTCATACGGCACAGTAATAAGGTTCACTCAGTGTTCCGGAGAAAACAGAAGATAAGTGAGATTGACCGAATGATTAATCTCACTTATTTTCCTCAAAACGAACATACAAAGCAAAACTATTTTTTTTAATCTGGCCAAGGGCGAGTCAGGCTCACACAATTAAGTGTCCGAACCAAAATAAAGTGAGCAGCATGTGTAGAAATCGCTCTGGCTGTCGTAATTACTGTATTGCGCGAATTAGATTACCCTGGACTTCTAAAACTATACATTTCATTGACATCGTAAGATAAAACGGAGAGTATACCTCTAGGACTAGGACAAGTTTGGTGAGATGATTGAGGTTCCGACCTTCTTCTTTTAAGTTCGGGATTTTAATGTATAAATGTAGCATCTTATTTTGCGTAGAGCTTCTTACAACTAAATCCAGTTCTCGTTCAAATCTTCGAACTGTTATCGTATGCATCTTCGAACTGTTATCGTATGCTATGACGTCGTAGCGTTTCCCGATCATTAAAGTAAGCGCTTTGATCTTTGTTAATCTCGATGCTTGTGATTATGTTGACGTTACCAGATGTCGTTCCTTCGAATCAAATCTAATCGTTAGTTTAATAGCTTGAGACAGCATCTCACATGTGGTGCTAAATGTTTCCTTATAAACGGTTGTAATGATCGAATAATACCGTTTTTTAGTTTCTAAGGAAACATTATTATGTATGTAGGTAGCGATAGCGTCAGATTGCAAGTCGTTCATAGGCATCGTAAAAACCCGTTAGCATCGATAAACAAACATATTATATAACTAGGTGATGTGGTGTAGATACGTAAACTGCGCGTTTTTCCTTGACTCGTATGGGAAATAATCACGATCCATTATGCCCTCATGACCAGCGCATACTTTAAAAGGGAAAGACCTTAGTCACTCAGTGATTGAAGCATCAAAACCCAGCCCGAAACCTACAAAGCTGGAATATTGTAAAAAAAATCAACTGAAACCATCAATAGGTATGTAGTGAGCAGTGGCTGGTAATATGACGACCTCGATAGACCAGCACACGGTCAGCGCATCGCCTCACAAACCAGTCTGGCATAATATTCTATTATTAATAACGACTACTAGTTATGTTGCTAGTAAGTGATTGCGAGTCTGTTCGCGATTTTTAACCGACTTCAAAAAAAAGGAGGAGGTTCTCAATTCGGTTGTGTTTTTTTTTTTGTGTTTGTTACCTCATATCTCCGTCATTTCTGAACCGATTTGAAAAATTCTTCTTTTATCTGAATGGATCTACTTCTCGATTGGTCCCATAGAAATTTCATCAAAATCGGTTCAGCAGTTTGGTTTTTTAATCAAAATAACTAGAAAAAATGTCATCCAAGTAAAAGAAATTGCGAAATTGATACTTGACAAGGATTTGTGTGTGATACGATAACTAAAAAGGGTAAAATAAAAACTTTTTTGCAAAAAAAAACCGACTTCCAAAAACAACACTAAAAAAGTGGAAAATAACTTTACTTTCGGAAGTCGGTGTCAAAAAAGTCAATGAAACAAACAATAGTCACCGACTTCCGAAAGTAAAGTTATTTTCCACTTTTTTAGTGTTTTTTTTGGAAGTCGGTTTTTTTTTGCAAAAAAGTTTTGAGCTAAAATTTTGTGTGGTTTCAAGTAGGTATAATACACCTCAACATTTTCATTTTTGCGATCACTTTTAAATCTTTTAAATAAGAAAATTCATAAGATATTTTTGTATTTACCCTCTTTGAACAGCTGGGCAAAAGACTGCTACCATTAGGGATCTCTTTTCTGAGCTACTTCATGCAAATTCTCAAGGAAGATGCCCGAGTGCGACTGTATTTAAACCCAAAAGCAACAGCAGTGGATGAGACTATTCTCATATATTTTGTACCGATACATGAGAAGACCTACGTTCTTGAGTGTAGTCAATTTTATTGTCATACTAGCACATCGCCCGCGACTTCGCCCGCAAAAATTGTGATAGCTTAGCTAATAAGCATGATATAAATTTGATAACAGATCTTAGTGGTATGATTGAAAATAGATATTGGAATAGGAAGAGGAAACCTCTACTAGTGACTTCACACAGTATGATAAGTGCTGAGGAGATTTCGTCTTCCTGTCCAGTTTTAATGTTTACTTTGGATACTTGGGTGTCTAACATAGATATTAAGGATGTTATTAAATGTAATCTAGTAAGTGTTAACGCTCCAAAATCACATTATGACAATAATTCGTTAAAGTACAATACCCTTAATGAATTACGGGAAAGATACACTGGCTGGCATGTCATTTACACAGATGGGTCCAAAACATCAGACGGAGTTGGAGCAGCTTTTTGCGATTTAGTAAATGAGTATCATAAAACGTATAGCATGAATAACGCTATTTCCATCATGACTGCCGAGTTATTTGCCATTTCTGAGGCCTTGAAGTATATACTAGAACTAAATGCGATGAAAGTAGTGATATGCACTGACAGTAAGAGCGCTCTGCAGCATATTTCTAAATGTGTTCATAATGGGTCAAAGGGTTTAGCTATTGCATACAGAATTTTGGAACAAATTCAGATTTTTAACCAGACAGGTTATGAAGTAGTTATCCAGTGGGTGCCGTCCCATGTTGGACTTCCGGGTAATGAGGAGGCTGACAGATTAGCTAAATACGCAATTCTGTTAGACACGCAAACACGGGACATATTACCAAGTTATTCGGAAATGTTAAGTAAATTTAGAAAAATAAACAATTTATCTTGGAAAGAACATTTTAATGAAAGATCAAAATCGAAAGGAATCTGGTATAAAAGTATACAATGTGAGCCTCCTCATATACCTTGGTTCACGGGATCGAAACTGAATAGAAGTCAAATTGTTGCTGCGCATCGTCTGCGGTCAGGACATATTCCACTAAACAACTTTGCTTATCTTATGAGAACAGCTGACTCTCCAAACTGTGAGGTGTGTGGCAAGATAGAGGATGCACAGCATGTGTTGGTGGAATGTGTCCGACATACTAATAAGAGAAACACAGTTCTCAATAGGATGAATTTGTCGGTAATGGATGTTGGAGTTTTCCATAGTATTTTAGCTAAGCCTACCTCTGAAGCAGCAAAAATATTATATACTTTTTTATTAGATAAGTAAAAGTAATTAGATTTAGTTCATTCTGTTTTGTGTAATTTTAATAAGCTAAATTAGTTTAGGAAGTAAGTTGATATATATGTAAAAGTACGATGGGATTGACATCGTCGCACTTGTGTACAAAAATCCCTTAAATAAATAAGAATAAAAAAAAAAAAAATATATAATTTATAGCCTGTAGCACCCACGAATAATGTAGCTTTCTAAAAGTGAAAAAATAAAATAATCGTATCAGTAGTTCCCAATATTACCCCCTACATACAAACGAATCACATTCACGCTTCTCGGGTGTTCTCGGGGTTTCTCGGGGTGAGTCTGTAGGGCCCTTAACAATGTTCATCACCTTACTTGGGTTCCGTTTTAAGCAGTTTTGCGTATTTCACTGTGTAGTAGATAGCCATGGAGGAATAAACTTTTCTATTGTTCAAAATTCTGCATTCGACAATTATTGTTTCAGTAGTTTTCCTTTCAGGAAGTACTTAACTCAAAATACTTTGTTCTCTGTGATCTTTCACAATTATCTTAAATTGACCTATTTTCTTAAATGAACAACGAAATAGCCATCGACGAATCAATCATCAACAATGCGCTCGCGATCACTATACCAACGAATAACGTTTAGTTTTCGAACATACTAATAAACTTGACCTGTACCTACACATGGAGCATTCTCAATTGTAAAACGCACGAATATGTACATATGTGTGTACGCATATCACGATACTGAGTCGTATGTTACTATTTGTGTATCTCGGTGACCGAAGTTTGATTGATTTTAATATTGTTTGTTTAGTCATGGGGTCTCAACTCGAACAAATTATATTTGGTCTTGTAAAAAAAATCATAGATGGCAGCATAGGTAACAGTTGGGAAATGAATAATCACTTAAATGCGTTAAGTTAAACGGTAGATTTTGGCTGAAGTAAGATTAGTAAAAATCAAAACTTCCTTATTTAATGCTGACTTATCTATTAACACTCATAAATAACGTAATTTCAACAAAAAAGATAAATTTATCCTTTCATTCCAAATCGAACTCATAGAGTCGTAAGAGTTGTTAAAAGTCGCCATCTGTTAATCATTTTGTTTAGAGCTCTTTGCAATAGATGGCGTTTTACTTAATTTAGTTTTAATTAATAATAAGTTGATCTAACTGATAAGAATTGTTGATTAAAAAAACTTATTCTAATTTGACCACACCAAGTCTTTAAATCTCCAAGTGATTTTTTATATGATTTTGGCAGCTTTGGCGTAATTCACAAAATCAATTTGTTGTCTGATTTAGTGGAAAAATTTAAAACAAATCTTCCCAATGATTACCATGATTTTAATCACATTGATTTTTTTATTAGAAAATTATTTGAAGTGAAAATATATGATTACTGTAAATCGAGAAAGAAATTGATTGATCCAAAAACAAAAATATTTTTTTTACAAAATAATTAATTTAATGGCTTGGCAAGCTTGAAAGGTACTAGACCATTTTTTAGCTAATCAACCAGTGCGATTCCCGAAAAAGGAATTTTCAAAATTCTAATGTTCCTTAATTTAATTCTAGTTTTTGACAAAATCAAACGCTTCTTCTTCTTTTCGTATCGATGTTACTTCCTTAATAAACAGTTGTGTGTGGCCAGTAGGTGGCCACGTTTAAATCAAGGGCTGAACCCCTTCGACGACTTTTCTCTAATCCATGTAGATGGCTATCTCAAAACACATACTGTTTATGCAGCGTCAAATTAATTTAGCTAGCGAAAATTTACCCTCGTGTTACGTATCAATATCGAAAATAAAACAAAAAAAACTTTTTTTTCGGGTCTGTCGCGTAAATTAAGGCAACCAAACGATTGTTGTGGTTTATGGTTTAAAAATATAAAATTAATCCACGAAAAATTTAAAATTCTACAAAAGCAGTTGATACAAACGCGGGCGCATGGCCGCTCGACACTCGCTGACCGATTGCGGGCATTGACCTCAACGCTCGCGGTGCGTTTTATGGCGTTTGGATCAGCTGTTTTTGTACTGATGGCCAAAAGCCTGGACGAACATCAGTCGAGAGCCTCGCTTGGCGGTTGGATCAAGGGCCTGATTCAGAAGGCAGTACCTACTCCTCGATATGGCCCGCATTGTGAGGAGCCTGTTGTGACCGCAATCTGTTGAAAAAATGGAGGAACGAAAATAGCCAGCTCAATAGCCAGACTTAGGGAGGTGTCATTTCTTTGTATGGGATTGGGCATCTGTACGTAGTATTAATTATCTGTGGTTTAGTTAACAGCTGTTCCATAAATTTTGGCTGTGTAAGTATTGCACTTTTGTAGGGAACAACGGATTTTTTTTTTAATAACGGACTGAAAATTTCTATGTGGGGGGTTCAAAGTGATGTACTGAGTATATGGTTTCCATTTTCGCGTCGGTGTACCTTCCACCCCGTATATCGCACCGGGTTAGGTTTTCGGGTCAGGTTAGGAATAATAATAATAAAAAAGTCAGATAAAATTTTTGTTTTCGTTGCTACGACATAAAGAAATTACTTTTAAAATATTTCGTGTATGAAAAGATAGACTTTATACGTATATTATTTGGCAGTGAAAGTTCAGGAATCTATATTCGTGCTTAGTGATTAGAGATCTCTTAGAAAACGTGTTATGCCACAAAAACGATACCCAACGAGATCCTTGCAGCTCTTGGGCATTCAAACTTTGCCGAATAAGAATCGGCCCGTTTTGAAAGTCATTATTACAGCCCCAAAACGCACGGCCTTCGCCCGTAGTCCCGTAGAAGTGGTGGATGAACTCTTCGCAAACTAATTTATACGAGTGTCGTTATTAATAATATAAATATAAATAAATCAACAATTAACATTAATATTAAAAAATAAAAATAGGTAATATTATGCAATTCAAAATAAATAGAATATATTCAGCAAATATATTTAGAGCGATTCGTCATTTAAAAATTCATTGAGATTATAGTAGGCTTTTTCTGTAAGTATGTTTTTTAATGTTTAACTTAATTTAAGCTTAAAATCTACACGGACTACTTAAACGATGCACCCGACCACTACTTTGTATTAACACGCCACATGATCATAAAAAAATAAGGTCTAAAGACCTAATAATGTAACGATCCTAATTATGGTCATTATTTTATGAGTTTAAGTAATATGGTTATTCATATCTATTCTATGAGTTAGCTAATGAGGGTAGTAAGTAAATTAGTTTAATGATTACACTAAATAACGTCGTTGCAATAAATAGGAGAACTCAAAATAAAATCAATTCATTTCGCCTTACGCATTGAAAGTACAAACAGTAATAACATCACCGTAAACATGGAAAGCATCGTAACAAATCTTGATATGTTCGTTATTTTAAAAGGTTCAGCCAAAAAAAACGATTATCAGTTTTTATTTGAGACAGTGTTATCTCGATTGAGATGTAGTTTATCTGAGGAAGATCGTGTGACGTTTAAAGAATTTTGCCGGAAATTTACGAGAGCAGTAGAGAAACGTTGGCATTCTGCAAGCCGAAAAATGGAGTTATTCCGAAAGGAATATGGAAACTGGCTTGAGAAAAATGTCGACTGGCCTAGCTGCATCAAAGAAAATGTTCAGGGAGCTTCAACATCTGTAGCTCATGAGGAAGAAGAGCCATCAACATCATCAGTTGGTACTACGAGTATCACCAAACGGAAACTCCCTAGAAAACCTTTTGAAGAGTTGGGAACGAAGCAAAAGAAGAGACGGAGTGGTGATTATTTGAACAGTTATTGCAGTGAGGTTGTTTATGCAGCATGTACCAAGTTGACGGAAGATGGAAGAGACAATATTGCTTCTGTAATTGAATACTTATTGAAAAATTCAGAAGCAGTTAATAGATTAAAGACTTGATAAAAAAACCGGCTGGCAAGGAAACCTTTACACCCCTAAAGTCGCTTGGATTAATGCTATCTCTTAAATTATCAAAATGGCAATATATGTATAACTTTGAGAGAATCAGCAATTCGAGAAGGTATTAGAGACTTATATCCTTGCTATTACAGGGTGCAACTAGCAAAAAAAGAGTGTTATCCACCTGAACCCGAAAATTCCATCACGGTTACAGATAGCTCAGCCAGAATTTTTCTGCAGGCTCTCTTGAACCTAACAGTGAATAGAATATTTAAATCTTTACCAGAAGATTTAAAGCAAAAAGAACTGATTTTAAGGCAGAAGGCCTTCACGACTGCTTATGTAATATTGTCTCTTCCATCTTCCTTCAACTTGGTACAAGCTGCATGAACAACCTCACTGCAATGACTGTTCAAATAATCACCACTCCGTCTCTTCTTTTACTTCGTTCCCAACTCTTCAAAAGGTTTTCTAGGGAGTTTCCGTTTGGTCATAGTACCAACTGATGATGTTGATGGCTTTTCTTCCTCATGAGCTACAGATGTTGAAGCTTCCTGAACATTATCTTTGATGCAGCTAGGCTAGACGACATTTTTCTCAAGCTAGTTTCCATATTCCTTTCGGAATAACTCCATTTTTCGGCTTGCAGAATGCCAACGTTTCTCTACTGCTCTCGTAAATTTCCGGCAAAATTCTTTAAACGTCCCACGATCTTCCTCGGATAAACTACATCTCAATCGAGATAACACTGTCTCAAATAAAAACTGATAATCGTTTTTTTTTGGCTGAACCTTTTAAAATAACGAACATATCAAGATTTGTTACGATGCTTTCCATGTTTACGGTGATGTTATTACTGTTTGTACTTTCAATGCGTAAGGCGAAATGAATTGATTTTATTTTGAGTTCTCCTATTTATTGCAACGACGTTATTTAGTGTAATCATTAAACTAATTTACTTACTACCCTCATTAGCTAACTCATAGAATAGATATGAATAACCATATTACTTAAACTCATAAAATAATGACCATAATTAGGATCGTTACATTATTAGGTCTTTAGACCTTATTTTTTTATGATCATGTGGCGTGTTAATACAAAGTAGTGGTCGGGTGCATCGTTTAAGTAGTCCGTGTAGATTTTAAGCTTAAATTAAGTTAAACATTTGATTAAAAATATTTTTTGAAAATATTAAATTGAAAGCGATTTTTAAAAAAAAGGTCGCTCCAGTGGCCGCTTCGGGGAGTATGTCAAAAAATTCTAAATAATTCAAGGTTTAATTACCTGCAAGGGAATTAGGGCCAGTTGAACGATGGCGGAGGTATAAGACTTTTTCATGCCAGCTCCATAGTAATTTTTAAAGAAAAATTTTTTTATGCGTTGTTTGCAATGCTATTCCATAATGTTGATATTTTTAGGCATGGATTTAGTCTCCCAAAACATTTTCAAGTCATAAAAGTGGACATTTGGGAAAAAAGTATTATATGTCTATGAAAGTCGATTTTCAGCCCACTGTGAGGCGGGGTATTAGTTCGCTCACTAGACACGGAATCGAATGACGCTCTTTTATTAGTGAAAACGGCAGTTGCTACTTTCATGTTAAAATAAGACCTTAAATTATTTTACAAGCTAAGTTATTTTAATGATGTTTTCTAGTTGATGCCTGAATAAATTTTTTTAAAGGTACAATGTTGAAGCTGTAAAATATTGGTGGGTTGTATAGTCCGTGGCTGAATCAATAAGACAAGTAACAATCATTGTTGTTCTTTACTTGACGCTTGCATTGAAATATTTAGTTTTCGTTTTAAAAAGACGGATTACTCAGAAGGTTTCTTATTCCGTTTCCTGTTGGTTACATATAAAATCAGAGTTAGGGGTTCCGTGTTCAAATAAACATTCTGTGGCCTGACTTATTATTCTCCATTTAACATTGACAGAATTCTAGGTTGTAGCTGTTTGATTATCGTATTGCAATAAATTATTACCACTGTCAGTACAGTAGACGAGTCTTCAGTATTGATGGCCTTATTTTTTAGTGGTAGTTTTTCTATACTCTGTAAAATGCAATGTTAGATTAGTATTGCTTCAGTAGAATTGTGGATAGATTTGTTTGCCCAGGCCTTGCTTCCTAAATCCTCGAAAACTCCCAGTAGCCAAAACCTATTTTGTTATCGTCATGAATAACAGGGATAGATTCCAGCTTCCCGTTCATATTTTCGTGTACAGAGTAACAGTTCTTTTTCCGACTAAGTACTTACTATCAACATCCTAAATGCAAATGGCAATTGTAAATAGTGGCGAGTGCCTCCTTAAGGAAGTGACCGCACTTGTAAGAACAAGACGTCATTCGCCTCGTTTCGGTTCGCATGATACGACTCGAGTTGCGTCGGACTATTCACTTTCATAAATCTCTTTCTGGGGCCGTAAAAAGTCCGCTTAAGCAGAATTTACAACAAGTAAGTCCTAAGTCCCTGAACGGCGCGTGTGTCCCTAATAGGAAATGCTAATAAACCTTCCATTATGCCTCTTTACACATTAAATTGAATTGGTTCAGTGATAGTAACAGCATGTGAGAGTCAATTTGGCGAAATAAACCCTCGTTAATGGCTGTAGGCGCAGCCATATCAATTTGTCACTCTTACACTGATTGTGATCAAGCTTTAATAACATGATTACTTCTGATGTTCCTGTAAAACCTACTTAGTCAATTCAAATTCACTCTTATTATTAGTATCATAAATGCGAAAGTAATTTGGTTCGTCTGTTACCTTTTCACGACTAAGCTTGTAGATCCATCGCTTTCAATCAAGCCAGAGCGAATTCAAGAGGCCATTAGACAATTAGAAAAAATATTGCTATTCTGTTTTGTTCTGCGGTCTTTAATACTCGTAAAATCACCAACCGACCGATAGAGAAACCAACCAAGGAACGGCGACCAGCTTGGATGATGTGCGCTCGCCGCCGCGGCGGCGGTTGTTACTCGCCGTTCTAACCTAACCTTACCCATTGGACGGGGTGCCCTATCTTATTTACTGGCACCATCTCGGTTCCTACCTATGTCGTTGGTCACAGTTCCAACCTACCTCACCCGGTGATTCCACAGATTGGTTAGTTTTCGCTTGACGAGTGTGAGTGTGTAGAAAGATTTTAAAGGTTTGGTATCAGCTAAGTTCTTGTGGTCGAATTTTCGGGGTCGAGTTGTTGAGGTGACGTTGTCAGGGTTGAGGGTGTGTGACAACTCGACCCGGAAATAAACTGAATTAGAAACCAAAATGCAATTTATTTATTTCCTTTCCATTACCTCACTTTTGACCAAAAGTGTACTCGCTCGGACGTAATTTGGCAATTTATCTATACCTAGTTTATTAGTTAAGAGGAATCAAATTAAATATTTTTACTTTCTGAAAAAGAAGTAGAAGATATATATTAGTTATTAAGTAGACAATTGCTTATTCATTCATAAGATGTATAACTTACACTGTTCTGGACGTGAGAAGCCTAAGGTGGGATGTACTCTCTGTAATTGTACGTTAGGACGACGTACAATTTGCATGGCATTGTCAGGGTACATTACATGGGAACGTGAAGTCATAGTATTCTTAACACCATTACAACGTACCATTAGAAGAAGCCTTAAAAAGAAAGTTTTAAGAAAAAGTAAAATTCGAATATACTCTATGCAGTAGGTGCACCATTTCGGAATAACGATTTGGATTCATACAATTTTAATACCTATTTTTTATGGATAGATTTAGAAGATTAATCAATCAAAATTTACGACCACATACTGTCGCAAGGGTACTTTATTCACGGAAAATCTTAACACAGCGATTCAGAAACTGGCGTCAAATGCAAAACGCAATCTATCGAGCACGGAGTTAAACTGCCAAAATATAATGCATGGAAAGCGATCGAACAATCACTCTATATTATGTAGATTTTCAAAGCAGCGCCATATAGCCTTTAGCTATCATAACTTTTGAAAAACACGGGCAGTCGATTTATATTTATAGTACCAGTTTGATTTAATAGATGTCGTTGCATGTATCTTAAGTCATGATGATGATTGCTTCTTGAACACTGTAAATTCATATATCTTTTGATTAAGAGCATGGATTGCAATGAAACAAAAACTAATACCTTCTCTAAGTTACGCACAATATTTGTGCATTAAAACTAACCACATTGGTTTTGTAATTTTCACGTGATACTTAAACAAACAAACATAGCCGAAGACTCACAGACTGCAGACAAACAGACAAATATTCTAAAAATAGAAGAAATGGGTTCTGTTTGTTATCCTTTAACAGCCTTACTATTTTTTTTCTAAATATTTTCAATGTACAGAAGCGCCACGTCTACAGATTTATTATATGTATAGAATAGATAGAAGATAGATAGATAGAAGATAGTTTTGTGAATTCATTATTGTTCCAACATATATTTTAAACGAGCAGTTCATCTTGACGATTTTATTTGGCTTAAACACAGGAGCTCCAAATCTATTGTTCTCCATACAATTTCTCTCTATACATTGGTTCTCAAGAGCTCCATAATTTTATTAGTTAAAATAAAATAAAAATGTAAAATTGGTCATCGCGGCTCATATTGCTTTTTTAATTTGGAATAAAATTATGGAGCGCCTGGGAATAAGCCTTTTATTTTTAAGCAGTCCATGATTTTAGTCACCAATTTAATAGCTTTAAATGCCAATTTATTTTGACTATTTTGGATTCATATTGAGACTAGCTACAATCGTACAATATATTATTCTTTTACTTTCAGCATGGAACCTAGAATATGCCCTGGACAGCGGCAGCTCAAGTCCGTTCCGCTACGACATAGTGACGTTGAAGCACAACCGTCAGCGCAGAGATGTAGCGCCCCCAGCTTCGCCCGCGCCTTCGACGGCGCTGACCTCGGCAGCCGCCATCCCGTTCGACACCGCACCAAAAACCAACAGTCCTGCGACGAATGCCACGCCGGGATCCAACAAGACTGCTAATGCTACAGAAAGTAAGTGGAATTTATCACGTGTTTCTGTCTATTATGTACAGCTTGCGACGCACACACTTAGTTTTAACATGCTTCTTGCAATTATTTAACCGAGATGACAATCAAAAACCTTTCAGGCTCTCTTGGCACCGTAAATAACAAGACAATTAAAGATCATGCATTTCATTTGCTAACATATCCTTCGTTATCAGAAAGATGATCAATGTTATCGCGACGATTACAGATCAAGTATTAAAACCAGAGCGTCATTTAAAAACTAGAATTTACGAACAATTTCTAAAAATTATGAAACATATGGAAATGAGAAGTTGAGCTCAGAAATTCGTATCAGAAGATTACTTGAATAAAAATCATGTATCCTATCGACGGCGAAGTGCCAGCACTTCGCCGTTTGTGAGTAAATGTAAGTTATGAGGTATGACCTCATAACTTACATTTTTTGAGAAATGCACTTTTTTATCGTTTTTAATTTAAGGGTGTTATTCGCATGTTTGAGTAAGCTAAATATCACAACATTATCACATAAAAAGAATAATGTTACGTCGTACGTACGAGATCTTTCGAGAAAGGACGTGATTCAGTGTGTTTGCGCTAAAAACTTCGAGAAGCGTGCCATTATTATTAGTTCAAAGTTAAGTAGGTAACTACTTATAAAAAATATTAGGAATTGTCATTGTAATTTCGACCGTACGCCGAGGGCATAAAGTACCTACTTCTTTATTCGGTACAAGTAGGTTATTATTTTTTTGCCTACTACTTGGTAATGTTTTTTTGTTGATGTTTTTATCGAACCGTTCTACACATCGCCGGAATGTTCGTGAATAATGGGGTAGTATAAAAAGCACAAGCGCCGACACACAAGGGTAGTCTGATTCAGGCGATACAACGGAGCGAATCGAAGTGAACTAGAAGTGCGATATCCAAGCGAATAGTGATCAGTAGTGTACTTGTGATTAAGATTTAAGTGTTTTGTGTTTAATAAAGTTATTAAATTGTCTGATTGGTAGTAATTAATTTATCCCATACCCAGCTCGTAACAATTTGGTGTCAGAAGTGAGGGATAAATTATGCCAATTCTACCGAAGGACGACACGGACGGTATCCGTACCACGAGTCAGCGACAGCAGGACATGGACCAAAGGCGGTTTGGAGATTCCCCAACACAGACACCGGGTGGTGTCCAGCCTACGTCAGTGCCAGTCGCTGGCCCATCCGCAGTTCCTACAGCATCAATGGCGCCAGACTTGTCAGCTTTAATGGCGCTGCTACAGGAGCAGGCTCGCCGGTTGGAAGAGCAGTTGCAGCGAGACAAAGAGGAGCAGGCTCGCCGTCAAGAGGAGCAGGTTCGCCGGTTGGAAGAGCAGTTGCAGCGAGACAAAGAGGAGCAAGTCCGCCGCCAAGAGGAGCAAGTCCGCCGCCAAGACGAGCAAATGCTCCTCATAAAGGATCTTCATGCAACTTTTGGCAAAGACCTAAAGGTGATGAAGGATCAGGTACAGCAGCACGAGAATCGCCTCTCAGAAGCCGAAGTTCAGATCGCTGGGGTGAAGAAGGCTTTGGGGGAACTGAAGACTGGAGACTTGACTGTAGCTTCAGTAGTTGCTGCACCTTCAGCGCGGGGCTTTAAGGTGCCTCCATTCGATGGCACATCTTCGTGGCAGGCTTATAAAATTCAATTTGAGGCCGTTATGAAGGCGAATGGATGGACAAAACCGCAAGCCATGACCGCGCTCACCTTGGCCCTCCGAGACCAGGCCCTTAATATTCTTGAGGCGCTCGGCAAGAATGTAACCTACGAGCAGCTGCTGGAGGCGTTAGAGTCCAGATACGGTGACGCGCACCTGGAGCACGTATTTCGTGCTAAGTTGAAAGATCGTGTTCAACGTAGTGGCGAGAATCTACAGCAGTGGGCCCTCGAAGTTGAAAAGCTGGTTCGGAAAGCATACCAGTCTGCCCCTGCACTTATCGATGGGAATCTGGTACAAGCGTTCGTTGATGGAATACGCGACCTAGAAGTTAGAGCCGCTGTGAGACTTGGGCATCATGAGGCGCTGAAAGACGCCTTGGCCCATGCCTTAGAAGTAGAGGCAGTGAGGCAGGACCACCGAACGCACCGCGTCAGAGAGGTTGTAGCATCTCCTGTACGCGACCGGCCGCAACGGTACAGCCCTAGGTGCTACACTTGTGGAGAAAGGGGTCATCTTCGGTCAAACTGTAAAAACCGAAGCACAATGAGAGAAGGTCAACCCCATGAGGGAAAAGCGGCTGAAATGCCATGCATGACTGCCCAGCAACAGTGGAGAACTCACGTTAAGACAGACGCCTTGTCAAGAAGACCTTGTCCTGAAGACTGTAAGCACTGTGCCAGGCAAGAGACTAAGGAAGTAGTGTCCGTGAGGATGCTTAGAACAGATCTCAGCGATGAATGGAAGGAAACCCTACAGCAGGCTCAGCAAAATGACTCGGACATCAAACCGATCTTCGAGTGGATCAAAGCTGGTGCTCCTAAACCTAAGTGGAGTGATGTGGCTGCGATGAGTTCCATCACAAAGAGTTATTGGGCGCAATGGAACAGCTTGGTGATCCAGGATGGAGTCTTGTGCCGTAAATGGGAAAACGCTCGAGGGGACAGCTGTCATCTACAAATGGTTGTCCCTAAAGCTAAGGTACCAGATGTTCTACGGCTCTACCATGATGGATGTTCAGGAGGACATATGGGGGTAAAAAGGACTCTACTAAAAATTCGAGAACGCTTTTACTGGATCCACTGTCGAGATGATGTGGAGGACTGGTGTCGCAAATGTACCAGTTGTGCGGCCGTGAAAGGACCCCACACACGCAGCCGAGGTGCATTAAAAGTGTACAACGTTGGAGCCCCTTGGGAACGGATAGCACTAGACGTTGCGGGACCATTTCCAGAAAGTGAGAGCGGAAACAAGTACTTCCTGGTGGTCATGGATTACTTCACAAAGTGGCCAGAAGTCTTCGCCATTCCTAATCAAGAGGCTACAACTGTCGCAGATAAATTAGTTCAGGAAGTTTTCTGTCGTTTTGGAGTACCCTTAGAAATACACAGCGATCAAGGAAGGAATTTTGAATCGCAAGTATTTCAGGAAACTTGTCGATTGATGGGTACCTACAAAACCAGAACCACCTCTTACCACCCACAATCTGATGGAATGGTGGAACGATTCAACCAAACGTTGGAAAGATATCTGGCAAAAGTCGTGGAAAGCAGGCAAAGGGATTGGGACAAGCACATACAGCCGTTTCTACTGTCCTTCCGCAGCGCAGTCCACGAAAGTACGACTGTGACGCCAGCATTCGCGAACTTTGGAAGGGAATTACGGTTGCCTGCAGATTTAATCACTGGAACTTCCCCTGATGCTCCACGTAGTGTAACAGATTACGCACATGATTTGCGTAACAAGTTGAATGATGTTTATGAGCATATCCGACAATCCGGCCAACAGATGTCTGAGAAGATGAAGACCCGTTATGACCGCAAGGCAAACAGTAGGGCTTTCGACGAGGGTTCACTGGTGTGGTTACATAACCCAGTGCGGAGCAAGGGGAGGTCTCCGAAATTGCAAGCAAAATGGGATGGACCATACCGAGTCGTGACTAGGATCAACGATGTCACCTACCGAATACAGAAGGGTCTACGAGGTGCGCCTAAGATTGTTCATGTAGACCGATTGGCCCGATACTACGGGGCTAATGATGCTCGGGACGAGCATGTCTAAGGAGGGGGCAGTGTTACGTCGTACGTACGAGATCTTTCGAGAAAGGACGTGATTCAGTGTGTTTGCGCTAAAAACTTCGAGAAGCGTGCCATTATTATTAGTTCAAAGTTAAGTAGGTAACTACTTATAAAAAATATTAGGAATTGTCATTGTAATTTCGACCGTACGCCGAGGGCATAAAGTACCTACTTCTTTATTCGGTACAAGTAGGTTATTATTTTTTTGCCTACTACTTGGTAATGTTTTTTTGTTGATGTTTTTATCGAACCGTTCTACACATCGCCGGAATGTTCGTGAATAATGGGGTAGTATAAAAAGCACAAGCGCCGACACACAAGGGTAGTCTGATTCAGGCGATACAACGGAGCGAATCGAAGTGAACTAGAAGTGCGATATCCAAGCGAATAGTGATCAGTAGTGTACTTGTGATTAAGATTTAAGTGTTTTGTGTTTAATAAAGTTATTAAATTGTCTGATTGGTAGTAATTAATTTATCCCATACCCAGCTCGTAACAATAAGTACAAAGTTAATACCTCGCCATCTAACCGAATACCTACTACACTGTCATAAAATATACAAAATCAGCATAATACATAACTCCAAAATAATTTTAATTCAGAATAAATAAATAAAGTAACAATTTTTAACTTCTCAAGAAATTAAGCATCTTTTTTTTCAGTTTGTGTAAACTGTTGACTTCGTCAGTTAGGTTTTATTGGCACTTCGCCGTCGCTATGTGTTAATCCATGTTATATTATAAACTATCTGTGTGGAAAATTTCATGCAAATCTGTTCAGTAGTTTTTGCGTTAAAGCGTGACAAACATCCACTTCAAAAACTTTCGTATTTATAAATAATACCTAGTTTGAAGTTAGTTTTTTCACTTGAAACCATACATTATATCCTGACGGAAGCGACACATTGTGATAGCATCGATCGTCGTCAGTCCTACAATGTGTATCAACTTTTAATTGGCATGCGGGAGACGTTTTGATGCTTTCAATATTTCCTCCCCTTACTCTAGCCATGTCTCGCTCACTCTTGTACTTTCCAAATACCCTCATCAAATCGTCAAAAATTGTTATATCACATGGTTCCCACACAAACTTTCATCTCGACAGCTGAGTTTGAAAAGAAACGTTTCGTTGTTTTCTTTGTTCAACTCTCCTCTTAAAAATAACAAGACATTTGTGTATTTGAACCACGCGCTTAATTCTTAAAAGAAATTTTGGAAACAGTCAATTGTATTAAATTAAGTACCCACAGGGTATTTAACATGTTTTTTTAATCTTACAATGGAGAGAATTGAATTCATGTTACTGCATATAAGCCAATGTGCCACCAAAATCTTATTTTTAGGTTATATTGAAGACTTACACATAAAAAAACAACTAATTGAGTGTGTGAACAATACAGCACCGCACACAAAAATAAAACAAGTCAACAACAAAACTAAAACTACATTAACCGTAGATAAAACATAACTATCAAAATACTACCAGTATCCACACTAATACTAAAACTTGTTGATCTTACATATTTGAATAATACTACATTTTTATTACTCGTATGAAGTAAAAATCTAACGTTTAATTTATTTCGATTATATCCTGCGAGGCAGACAGCCAATCAAATCATCACTCTTATCAATTAATTCACATACATACACATATTATATGCTTACACAAATAGAAACGTCAAGGCTATTATAAGCAGTTATTGTCATTTGGCATATAATATGTATATCCTTGTATAAACAGCTGTTTTATTTGTATGTTTTTGGCATCTTTTCGTCGACATAGCGAATGCCCGTATTAATATGTGCTTGAAAACGGCTGGGTCATGCTGGCGTGGAGTTTTTGCATTGGATTTCCGGTTCCCATTATATTTCTATATTTTTTGGTTCTCCAATCAGGTATCGATCGTCGAAAAAATGAGATCGGTAATTTGAATACGATACCGATATTAAGGAACGTGGTTTATTCTTTTAGAAATTAAACGACATTATTCCTTTATATTATTGTTAACTGATTGAACCATGTTTGTTTTTAGGATGCTGTAACTGTAAGGCATCTAGTCTTTGAAATATCCGACTAGAAGCCATAACATGTCTTTCTGCGTTACTGTTTGAAAGAATATGCATAATTTATACGAGACAAACATGTAGCTTCTTGAATAATCATTATATCGAAAATCCAAGTATGTATTAGGAACGTTACTAAGATTTTAAAATATTAGCGAGGTCAAAAATATCGTTTGTTCGAAGAGTCATGTTGATGTGATACAGTTTCCATATTGGAAAAATAATTAAAAATGTACCCAAGCATTATATTTTTTTTAGAAGTTGATTTGCTACCATTACACTTACATTAAACATCTTAAAAAAGGTTGTTACTATGTTCTAGATTTTTCGACCTTATTTATTCAGTGGGAAAAAACGTGCTAAGCAGCTACACTGATTTTATAGAAAGAGATTTATTGAATACTCAGATAGGATATTTGCACGCTAAACAAATCGTTTTAAGTATATATGGGGTCGTTTTTGTAGACGCATTGATTATATATTTCAACTTTTTTATTCAGGGTGGAATTTTTGAACGGTGCAGTACCTCAACCGTTGGAACTAAAGGAAAAGTGCCTTAATTTTGACTTTCCATCAGCATCACAGATAAATATTTATAAAAAAAATATTATTATATTATTAGTAGATATTTTGTAAATAATCTACAATCATCAAGAAATGAGCCATTGGGCCATTTCACGAAAACTTGTTTTGTTACCAATCTTGTTCGTTATAAGGATCAAAAAACTATTGGACCAAACTGAGCTGCAGGGGAGGATTAAAAGGCAGACATCGCACTAAAAATAATTATAATGCAATTTGTATGGTGTACATAATAAAGAATATTGTATGAAACTATAACTTTGATAGATATAATACCGGCCGGACTGAGCGTCTGCAGCAATACTGGCCAATAAACTGTACTTCGTTTTCCTTTTAGCTACAACGGAAAGTAAGTTGCCCGCCCTTACCTTGCCCCGTCTCAAAATGCCAACCCGGTTTAAAGACATGTATAGCGAACTGCGGTTGCAAATGCGAAGGAGCGGTATGAACACCACAAAATGTTGATACACGGCACTGTATGCAAAAGAAAAAGAAACATTACCCAAGAAGGATCATTTACACGAGAAGAATTACTCGCGCGCGTGACGCGGACGAGGAATGTCCATGAGTGTGACGTAGGCAAGACTCGCCAGGCGATTGTCGTACTTAAGTCTTAATAATTAACGAGAAAAACAAGTTACTTGTGATTATATTAAGACTCATATGTGATGTCTTGAACTGTGATTTAAAAACTTGAAATACGATTTTAATTTACAGTTGACGCGAACGATAAACGAAAATTCCAGACAAAGATGTATCTTCGTGTAGATGAGCCTTTAGTCATGAAGTGTAATTGTAAACTGTATTCGTTTACAAACTGTGCGAACTATGTATGCTCAATTTTGCTCTGCGTTCAACTCAAATGCTTTGCTTTTCATTTTATTCCAATAACTTACGAATGGTAAAACAGTATAACTTTATGTCGACTGTCGTGTTAATGTATGTATGTATGTTTCCGTTTATGTGGTATACCACATAAACGGAAACATACATACATTAACACTATAGTGTTAAGTGCTGCAGATAATGTTTTTGCATGACTAATCGTTATATTTTTACTCACTTTTGCTGCTATAGTCTCACATTTAATCTTTGTGTACAACTGATCCAAGACGTTGTTTGTTACACACATAATATTCTATGAATTTACTTCCCAGCGAATTACAATTAACCTCCGTCACCTTTTCGTAAACGAGTCTGTATAATTACACGGGGTGGAAGGGACACCGACGCGAAAACGGAAACCACATACTCAGTATATCATTTAAAATTACCGATGAAAAATTTCTATACCTGGTTACTCCTTATAACATCAGCTATCTACCAGTTAAAGTCCCTTCAAAATAGGTCCCGCCGTTTCGGAGATTAGCCGGAACAACATGACAAAACATTAAAAAAAAATTGTTGTTGTTATAAATAGTTAAATACCGTATACAAAGGTGGAAGGACATCGACGTGAAAACGGGTACCACGTACTCAGTACATCATTCTGAACCAAAATAAAACAGCTGTTCCATACATTTTGAACGTGTAGGTATTGCACTTTTGTAGGAAACGGCTGTTTTTTTTTTTAAATACTGATGATAAATTTCTATCTGAGGGGGTTCAGAATAATGCACTGAGTACCTACGTGGTAACCGTTTTCGCTCACTCAGTAAAAAGCTATTATTTTGAAATTACAAACAGACACGATTTAATTTATTTGTAAGATGTATAATTTTAAAAGCCCTGAACAGGCAGGACGGTTTACAACTTTATTGCCTTACATAAGCATATTTATTTAGTTCTGCCACAAAATGTTAAGTTAGATAATGACGAAAGAATACGAAAAGCGGGCTAAACTGTTATCAGTTGTACAGAAATACTATTTTATTTTACTCCAAATTGGTTGTTGCACATGGAATTTTGGACGAGTATAAAAGCGATTGCAAATTCGTGGACATCCGGCCACCAGTGACATAAAGCCGCTCTGTGATCAGCCCCCCGTATTCACAAACGCTACGATTCGATTTTGGATACCACAAATCGTATTTGTATCTTTTTTGACATTACGATAGCGAGTGAGATAGACATACGTAGAACTTTTCAAATCGAATCGAAGCGTTCGTGAAAACGGGGACTGATCTGTAGAAGATTAGGGTTAGTCCCTGAGTAGCCCGATCCCCGAGGCACCCGTACCGGAGTACCCCGATTTATTTTTATCTTGAGAAAGTCAATCAAAAGTCAGTTTAGCTTAAAAGTACCGTCAGCAGATGAAATGTTAAATAAAATTTTATTACGTAAGTCTTGCTTGGTTAAGGTAAATACACACATCAAAAGTATCTAGGGATCAACATATATTTTTGCAATAACTTTTCTCCTGATTGATATTAATTAAAATTTTCTTTAAGGATTCATCAAATAAAGTGTTTTCGTTTGTCACAGTAACGATAAACCAAGTCACCTTTGCATTAATAAAGAAATTTGCCATTTTCCTAATAAAGGGATTTTTGACATTTGAACCACTAACATTAAAGTTCGAAAAAAAGACTGAAATAACAGTTTTCTTTAAAATTTTATTGGGTAACTTAAACAATTAATAATCCGTGTTTCTACCGCGAACACTAACAACACAAGAACATCGGTTTGGCATACTCAAAATGAGTTCATCCAAATCACGCTGTGGAATGGCCGCCCATGTTCGTTGCAACAACAAAAAAAGGTCTTCTTGCGACTGGATACCCTCCATATTCGGCAGAGCTCTTCTCTGTAGCATATCCCATGCATGCTCAATCGGGTTCAAGTCTGGCGACTGAGCAGGCCAGGGCAGGACATTGATGTTAGCTGCGGCGAGCGTCTGTCTTACAACTCTTGCGGTGTGCGGTCGTGCATTATCATGCATTAACTGAAATAAGGGACCGATTTGCACTTGTAGAGGAACGATGACGTCTGATACAATCGTCTCAGCATAAATTTGAGCGTTGATGTTGCCTCTGATCCAAATCAACTCAGTTCTTCCGCCGATCCAAATACCCGCCCATACCATGATGGTTCCACCACTATAAGGATGGACTTCCTGGCAGGATTTTAATCGCTGTTGGCGTCCAGGGGTTCTCCAGTGTCGTATACGTCTTGTATCCGGTCTCATACCAAAACGAGACTCATCAGAAAAGCACACGAAACGCCATTGTTCTTCTGCCCAATTTCTGTATTCAAGAGCCCATTGATATCGAATCCTACGATTGTGCATTGCTATAGGTGGTACCCGTAGCGGTCTTCGGGAATGAAGGTTCACTTCATGCAAGCGGTTTCTGACTGTTTGGTCGCTAATTAAGTTCCCTGAAGAGTGATGAAGCCTCACGGCTAACATCATGGCGGTTATTGTTGGAGCTCTTCGAGTTAAGATTTGAATGTATCGGTCTTGTCTCCGTGTGGTGCAGCGATACCGTCCTCCATGGCGCTCAGCCACGGTACCAGTGCTTCGGTAACGTGTCCAAAGTCGACTGATAACACTCTGACTTGTATTCAGAGCTAAAGCCACAGTACGTTGCCGGGAACCAGCTTCTATCATTCCCACGGCTCTGAGCATTTCTTCCCTGCTTAAATGACGTCGCCGCTCCATAATAACGTTGGTTTTAATCAGTAGTAGGGAAACAGTAGCACTAATAATGTCTTCAATGCGTTGTATGTTTTTATAGGGAAAATATTGAGAGCTTATTTTCATCTTTTACTCGAATTTGATTGAGAGTTCCTGATTCAAATTATGAAATGCATCAAAAAGGATCCATATAAATTTATAAAATCATAAATTTATTACAAAGCCACACCTCAATCTCAAGAAATCCGTATAAAAATGCTTGATCCCTAGACACTTTTGATGTGTGTATTATAATTTTATTAGAGAATACAATATAGAGTTTCGTAGAGCAATCACAGGTTTTAATTATTATCACAATAGTTGCATTTTCAATACCGAATATCAAAATGACTACCCTACATGGAACATTGACATGTTCCAATATTAACATCATTTAAAAAATACGCAAAAACAGAAGTGCCGCACTATAAGTCCCACTATAGGTGCCCGACCCAATTCTCGAAAATGGCAATTTAACACTGCACTGGGATCAATCCATCATCACTGACAGGACTATTGTAGCTAATAAGCCTGATATAGTGGTGATGGATTGATCAGAGCAGCGCGCAGTGATTGTTGACATAACAGTCCCGCATGACCAGAACCTCGTGAAAGCCAAGATAGATAAGCAATAATTAAATATCTTGATTGGGCTCGCGAGGTTGTCGACATGGGTGGGATGTGGACTCAGAGACCCTTGCCAATGGCTTAATTGCCAAGAGCCTCGACCAATACCTGAGGAGGCTCTCGTTAGACAGCTGGATCAAGGACTTGATTAAGAGAGCGGTACTCCTGGACACGGCTCGTATTTTTAGGAGGTTCCTCTCTCCAAAAAAAAAACATTACGTTCATACTTTACATTTTTAATAACAGCAGGTAATAATTCATTTAATAACATGATTATTTAGTAACATGAAACACGTTACGAATCGAAAAAGAGGCTAACTTAGAATCAAAGAACTCTTGGGCTTCCAAAGATAGGAGTCTTACCGCAAATGGCTTAGATTTGATGGGACGTCACTACTTTTACGTTTTGATGTTGCAAATGACTTCGTTTAGATGTTCAGCTTAAGCAAAATATTAGTTTTTTTCTTTTTTTACTTTGTGCAGCTTATTAAAAAAAAAAAGATATTATATGGAAAGAAAAGCCCCGTGATTGCTTCAGATAATGTACATACTTTCATTGAAGAACGCTTTTGAAATTAAAAGTGCCCCGAAAATTCCAATCTTCTTTTCAATAAATTACTTTCTTCTTATGTATTTCAAACACATACATTTAAGCACTTTTTATGTCGACCGTACAAGTTGAAAACAATAGAAAAAACAAAAGAAAGAAATGTAATAATATTTATCGAATTCGGGGTCCTCCGGTACGGGTGCCTCAGGGACCGGGGTACTCAGGGACTAACCCGAAGATTATATCTCCACAATAAGAGTGATGTTTGTCAAACAATTGAAGAACAATACCCAATACCGGGACGCTCCCCATCCTCTGCACTAAGAGAATTATGTTAATGTTTCATAACATAACTATGTAAGTTGTCATCGTTAGATCTTAGTGCGTCACTGTCTTACTGGATGTTGTATTTCAACAACGCAAACATACCCGGAGTTGGTGACTATCAGATAGGAGCTTAGCATTCTCAGCTCAGCCGAGTCGAAATTATCGACATGTCAAAATTATAAGTAAGTCTGGTGATGTTGTGGTGACCTGATTTTTAGATAATAGCAAATCGACTTATTATGCTACAATGTAATGGCTGTTGATGATTCTGTCAAGCAATAATTTTCGTTAACCGGGAGTAAGTATACTCGTACAAGGTAGTTGAATGAAGGCCAATACCCGTAGTCAAGTCATGAAGGCTTCCTAATACATAAGCTGGGTTGCTAATTTCCAGCAATGGTGTGTGATCATTGATCTATGATCATAGCAAGTAAGTCAGAAAACAAAGGTGTTTATTAGCATACGGTATTTAGGTACGTTACCGGCCGGCGCCTGGCGGTCTAGAGAAATGGGAGAATAGCGTGTTGCAACTTATTTTATAGTAATTTATCATTTCAAAACAAACACTGAAGTCGACATTCTGTTTATTTAACCATAAACAGAATGGTCCATAGACCGTCGTTTTAAATATTATACAGTTTAATCTAAAGTAGGTGTGTTTTAGTTGGCAAACAATTCAATTTGACAAAAGAAGTATCAACCGTGAGCGTGTCGCCTGTTGGAAAGCGTAGGTAATTCACATTGCTATGACAAACGTACTAACAGTCCAATGTAATACATACTTATATAACGGGTGTAAAAGTACCCTTGACGAAGCCGAAAGTCGCTTATTCTCCCAATCAGTCATTGTGATATTTTTTGTTGTTGTAAGTCATACCTTGGAACTCTGTAGTTACGTATGTAGATATTAGGGGTCGAAGCCCCAACTTTTTCAAAAGTTTCATTTTAAATACAAATTATTAATGTATGACTTTACTTTAGATACTCGTATCTCCACCATACCAACCCCCGTCCATATAGGTAGGTACACACACCTCCATTAAATGCTTACCCCCCCAAAAGGCATGTGTGTTGAAATCCGTGATAGGATAGGATTGATTTTTGTATTTTGCAAAAACATTTTACTATAATTAATGTATTGTTTTAGTGTACAAGTAAGTTTTTTAAGTCTGTTTTTTAATATTGTCTCATTTCTATAAAACGATAAAAAAAATATGAGTATGATGACAATCGGTGATGCGACGGTTCGACTCCAAGTCGAAACAATGATTTTTTTTTAAGTATTCCTTCCATTATTCGTAAGTATCCTTAAGAATTCAATGTTGTACCAGTAGTGTAACATGTTAAAACTTGAGGAGTTAACACATACTGACGCTGTGGGTACAAGGGGGATGAATATTTAAATGGAAAATACAGCGCGAAAGGGGTGAACGACAGTAATTATAGTAAAAGGGGACATAATAGGGGAGAAATAAAGAAAATACAAAAACATCCATAATTATTGTTTACCACAACACACTGAAGTGTTTATTTCTTAAGACCGTGTACGCCGTACGGCATTTCATACAAATTTACAATTCCTTATTTTTCGATATGACTGAACCGATTTTAATGAAACTTCATACCCATAAGCAGGATACATAGGTCTAAAAAGTTAGTGAAAAACATTTTCGCTAACATTTTTTCATTAACATTTTTTTTTTGTGTTACAGTTAAATTAGACCGATTTAAAATTTTCCATAGAAACAGAAATTTCCAATTATCTTTTTTTTAAATAAGACATTTCGAAAATGTTTTCCACTAACTTTTTATCGGTACGGACAAATAGCAGACGCAGCTCCGGACACCGGACTCGAGGAGATTATAGAAATTATAGGGAATCCTGAAATATCTGTCACTGTCCGTAGCGCATTGGCCGCATTGGCCAGACCTTATTTATATAGTAAGTCCTTTAGTGAATATACAATTTTACTTGGAAATTAAAATAAAGTATCAACGCATTTGAATATCTTGTAAGAACATTTTATCCTGTTATTTTTATCTCGTTGGATTCCCCCGAATGAATGGACTCCAATGAAGAATGACGTGATGCAATTATATTCGTACTGAGAGTTGATTTTTTCCTTATTAATAATCGGAATGATCAATACATACTCAATTATAAATTAATTGATAACGTTACGTAAATGCGTACAAAGACATCCATGGAGTTAATGTCAACAAGTTTCTCGACTCAACTCGTCCTTTGTCCTGACATGGTGACAATCCAGTAATTACCAAAGCTTGTATTTTGGCACAATGTTCGATGCGTAGATCTACTTGTTGAAAAGGCAGTTTTCACAAGATTATGGGGTGGTACTGTTGAATTTTTTTTAAGGCAATATTACTTTATCCTCTAAAATCTAATTGATCTATTGTAAATGAGCACTTAAAAAAAATTATTTTTATGTTTAATTTTTAAATAAATTATTGTGTCTACATTAGTTGATCTACGGATATAATATTATAAATAGTGTCCGACCGAAACTGGTTTTTACGACCGAAACCGTATTTCGGCAACAGTCTCAGTTTCGGCCGAAACCGAAACTTCCTTATAAGGATCATGTTTTGAGGAAAAATAAAGAAAACTTTATTAGTGTGTTGATTTTATTTAAAAAAAAAACAGGGACGTAGGTAAGTATCTAACTGTACTTGCCACTTGAATACCTTGGTAATAAGTATTAAAATGAATTTTGAAACTCAGAATCCATAATATTATCACCACTAATGAACTATAGTAAGTACCAAGTACCTAACTAATGTTTGTTTAGGTATAGCATTAGCGAGAGAGTTAAATCAACCAATAATATTTAGAAGATAGTTAGGTTAAACTTGATTCTACTATAATCATGTATTAGTATAATGAATTATTTTTTTATGTTTACTACCTACTCTTATGCTATATCACCTAATAAAACTTACCGAATTCAAAATAAATCACACGAAAACTCACAACAAACAAAACGAACTGCAAACACAAGCCAGTCATGACATGATTAGGCACGTGGACGCGGGAAAATATCTTCGTCGCTTACTTGCTTGGATGGAATTTAACGCGTCCAACATGACCGATCACAGCGCGAGAAGTCCCGAATGCAGTTTCGGTTTCGGTCGTAGTTTCGGCAGGTTTCCCGCCGAAACCGAAACTCGTTTTTTTCCGAAACTCGACCGAAACCGAAACCGAATCGGTCGGACACTAATTAAAAAAGAACTGCATTCAAGGTAACATGATAATTATGTTTAAACATACTCAATTGATATTTTTTATATACAAAAATAATATTTAATCTTCTAATTTTTTAGTTATTGGTCTTTTTTTTTATCACGTATATCTTTGGATTTTAATCTCCTAATAATTACACTTAACGCATAGGAAGATAGATATCATAGGAAGCAAGAGCGAGCGAAGCGAGCTCGGGACTTGTGGCACCCCCTTCGTGTTAGTTTACTATAAACCACCTAATCCCTGCAGACAGGAATAGGACGCCCCGCAGCGGGGCTACGTCGACGATGCCTTATTAAGTATAAAAAAACGTGTCCTATATAGTTTCGGGGCCCTACAAGTAATTTTACATTTCGAACATTTTTTTGCATAACTCTAAACAGATTACAATAACTAACGATTATTTTTCTTGATTGAGAGTTTAGATTTTTTTATCATGCTGTCTTTGCATAATTATAAAGATCATTTAAATAAATATAACCTTCCTGTCCTTTGTTTTATGCTTCTAAAGTCGTATAAATTGTGACCCCGCGAATTGGAAAAAAGTCACAGGGCATAATAAATTGTGAAAGTACTGTAGTTGCTAAATTGTTTGGTGCTACGGAACGCTTTGTGCGTGAGGCCGCGGCCGGCTCGTTTCACTTTTTATACGATTTGTCATTTCGAAAAACTAACTTTAAATCGTTATAGATACTAAATCCCCATACGATTCAGACAAATCGATTGATGTAAGATTTATAAAAATCGGCCTACGCGTTACCGGCCTGCTCTAGAGAGCGCCACAATGACAATACATACATAGGCTGATGAACACATTATCCTCCTTTGCGTCGCACAGTCGGGTAAAAAGGTGAAAACTAAAACTTGTAATCGTGAGAAAAATGTAGCTAACATTTTTCTTTCATACGGCACAGTAATAAGGTTCACTCAGTGTTCCGGAGAAAACAGAAGATAAGTGAGATTGACCGAATGATTAATCTCACTTATTTTCCTCAAAACGAACATACAAAGCAAAACTATTTTTTTTAATCTGGCCAAGGGCGAGTCAGGCTCACACAATTAAGTGTCCGAACCAAAATAAAGTGAGCAGCATGTGTAGAAATCGCTCTGGCTGTCGTAATTACTGTATTGCGCGAATTAGATTACCCTGGACTTCTAAAACTATACATTTCATTGACATCGTAAGATAAAACGGAGAGTATACCTCTAGGACTAGGACAAGTTTGGTGAGATGATTGAGGTTCCGACCTTCTTCTTTTAAGTTCGGGATTTTAATGTATAAATGTAGCATCTTATTTTGCGTAGAGCTTCTTACAACTAAATCCAGTTCTCGTTCAAATCTTCGAACTGTTATCGTATGCATCTTCGAACTGTTATCGTATGCTATGACGTCGTAGCGTTTCCCGATCATTAAAGTAAGCGCTTTGATCTTTGTTAATCTCGATGCTTGTGATTATGTTGACGTTACCAGATGTCGTTCCTTCGAATCAAATCTAATCGTTAGTTTAATAGCTTGAGACAGCATCTCACATGTGGTGCTAAATGTTTCCTTATAAACGGTTGTAATGATCGAATAATACCGTTTTTTAGTTTCTAAGGAAACATTATTATGTATGTAGGTAGCGATAGCGTCAGATTGCAAGTCGTTCATAGGCATCGTAAAAACCCGTTAGCATCGATAAACAAACATATTATATAACTAGGTGATGTGGTGTAGATACGTAAACTGCGCGTTTTTCCTTGACTCGTATGGGAAATAATCACGATCCATTATGCCCTCATGACCAGCGCATACTTTAAAAGGGAAAGACCTTAGTCACTCAGTGATTGAAGCATCAAAACCCAGCCCGAAACCTACAAAGCTGGAATATTGTAAAAAAAATCAACTGAAACCATCAATAGGTATGTAGTGAGCAGTGGCTGGTAATATGACGACCTCGATAGACCAGCACACGGTCAGCGCATCGCCTCACAAACCAGTCTGGCATAATATTCTATTATTAATAACGACTACTAGTTATGTTGCTAGTAAGTGATTGCGAGTCTGTTCGCGATTTTTAACCGACTTCAAAAAAAAGGAGGAGGTTCTCAATTCGGTTGTGTTTTTTTTTTTGTGTTTGTTACCTCATATCTCCGTCATTTCTGAACCGATTTGAAAAATTCTTCTTTTATCTGAATGGATCTACTTCTCGATTGGTCCCATAGAAATTTCATCAAAATCGGTTCAGCAGTTTGGTTTTTTAATCAAAATAACTAGAAAAAATGTCATCCAAGTAAAAGAAATTGCGAAATTGATACTTGACAAGGATTTGTGTGTGATACGATAACTAAAAAGGGTAAAATAAAAACTTTTTTGCAAAAAAAAACCGACTTCCAAAAACAACACTAAAAAAGTGGAAAATAACTTTACTTTCGGAAGTCGGTGTCAAAAAAGTCAATGAAACAAACAATAGTCACCGACTTCCGAAAGTAAAGTTATTTTCCACTTTTTTAGTGTTTTTTTTGGAAGTCGGTTTTTTTTTGCAAAAAAGTTTTGAGCTAAAATTTTGTGTGGTTTCAAGTAGGTATAATACACCTCAACATTTTCATTTTTGCGATCACTTTTAAATCTTTTAAATAAGAAAATTCATAAGATATTTTTGTATTTACCCTCTTTGAACAGCTGGGCAAAAGACTGCTACCATTAGGGATCTCTTTTCTGAGCTACTTCATGCAAATTCTCAAGGAAGATGCCCGAGTGCGACTGTATTTAAACCCAAAAGCAACAGCAGTGGATGAGACTATTCTCATATATTTTGTACCGATACATGAGAAGACCTACGTTCTTGAGTGTAGTCAATTTTATTGTCATACTAGCACATCGCCCGCGACTTCGCCCGCAAAAATTGTGATAGCTTAGCTAATAAGCATGATATAAATTTGATAACAGATCTTAGTGGTATGATTGAAAATAGATATTGGAATAGGAAGAGGAAACCTCTACTAGTGACTTCACACAGTATGATAAGTGCTGAGGAGATTTCGTCTTCCTGTCCAGTTTTAATGTTTACTTTGGATACTTGGGTGTCTAACATAGATATTAAGGATGTTATTAAATGTAATCTAGTAAGTGTTAACGCTCCAAAATCACATTATGACAATAATTCGTTAAAGTACAATACCCTTAATGAATTACGGGAAAGATACACTGGCTGGCATGTCATTTACACAGATGGGTCCAAAACATCAGACGGAGTTGGAGCAGCTTTTTGCGATTTAGTAAATGAGTATCATAAAACGTATAGCATGAATAACGCTATTTCCATCATGACTGCCGAGTTATTTGCCATTTCTGAGGCCTTGAAGTATATACTAGAACTAAATGCGATGAAAGTAGTGATATGCACTGACAGTAAGAGCGCTCTGCAGCATATTTCTAAATGTGTTCATAATGGGTCAAAGGGTTTAGCTATTGCATACAGAATTTTGGAACAAATTCAGATTTTTAACCAGACAGGTTATGAAGTAGTTATCCAGTGGGTGCCGTCCCATGTTGGACTTCCGGGTAATGAGGAGGCTGACAGATTAGCTAAATACGCAATTCTGTTAGACACGCAAACACGGGACATATTACCAAGTTATTCGGAAATGTTAAGTAAATTTAGAAAAATAAACAATTTATCTTGGAAAGAACATTTTAATGAAAGATCAAAATCGAAAGGAATCTGGTATAAAAGTATACAATGTGAGCCTCCTCATATACCTTGGTTCACGGGATCGAAACTGAATAGAAGTCAAATTGTTGCTGCGCATCGTCTGCGGTCAGGACATATTCCACTAAACAACTTTGCTTATCTTATGAGAACAGCTGACTCTCCAAACTGTGAGGTGTGTGGCAAGATAGAGGATGCACAGCATGTGTTGGTGGAATGTGTCCGACATACTAATAAGAGAAACACAGTTCTCAATAGGATGAATTTGTCGGTAATGGATGTTGGAGTTTTCCATAGTATTTTAGCTAAGCCTACCTCTGAAGCAGCAAAAATATTATATACTTTTTTATTAGATAAGTAAAAGTAATTAGATTTAGTTCATTCTGTTTTGTGTAATTTTAATAAGCTAAATTAGTTTAGGAAGTAAGTTGATATATATGTAAAAGTACGATGGGATTGACATCGTCGCACTTGTGTACAAAAATCCCTTAAATAAATAAGAATAAAAAAAAAAAAAATATATAATTTATAGCCTGTAGCACCCACGAATAATGTAGCTTTCTAAAAGTGAAAAAATAAAATAATCGTATCAGTAGTTCCCAATATTACCCCCTACATACAAACGAATCACATTCACGCTTCTCGGGTGTTCTCGGGGTTTCTCGGGGTGAGTCTGTAGGGCCCTTAACAATGTTCATCACCTTACTTGGGTTCCGTTTTAAGCAGTTTTGCGTATTTCACTGTGTAGTAGATAGCCATGGAGGAATAAACTTTTCTATTGTTCAAAATTCTGCATTCGACAATTATTGTTTCAGTAGTTTTCCTTTCAGGAAGTACTTAACTCAAAATACTTTGTTCTCTGTGATCTTTCACAATTATCTTAAATTGACCTATTTTCTTAAATGAACAACGAAATAGCCATCGACGAATCAATCATCAACAATGCGCTCGCGATCACTATACCAACGAATAACGTTTAGTTTTCGAACATACTAATAAACTTGACCTGTACCTACACATGGAGCATTCTCAATTGTAAAACGCACGAATATGTACATATGTGTGTACGCATATCACGATACTGAGTCGTATGTTACTATTTGTGTATCTCGGTGACCGAAGTTTGATTGA
The DNA here is from genome assembly GCA_964057025.1 of Standfussiana lucernea. NCBI lineage: Eukaryota > Metazoa > Arthropoda > Insecta > Lepidoptera > Noctuidae > Standfussiana > Standfussiana lucernea. The sequence goes on along the minus strand of CAXKUT010000415.1, from coordinate 27,394 downwards.
TTTTAATATTGTTTGTTTAGTCATGGGGTCTCAACTCGAACAAATTATATTTGGTCTTGTAAAAAAAATCATAGATGGCAGCATAGGTAACAGTTGGGAAATGAATAATCACTTAAATGCGTTAAGTTAAACGGTAGATTTTGGCTGAAGTAAGATTAGTAAAAATCAAAACTTCCTTATTTAATGCTGACTTATCTATTAACACTCATAAATAACGTAATTTCAACAAAAAAGATAAATTTATCCTTTCATTCCAAATCGAACTCATAGAGTCGTAAGAGTTGTTAAAAGTCGCCATCTGTTAATCATTTTGTTTAGAGCTCTTTGCAATAGATGGCGTTTTACTTAATTTAGTTTTAATTAATAATAAGTTGATCTAACTGATAAGAATTGTTGATTAAAAAAACTTATTCTAATTTGACCACACCAAGTCTTTAAATCTCCAAGTGATTTTTTATATGATTTTGGCAGCTTTGGCGTAATTCACAAAATCAATTTGTTGTCTGATTTAGTGGAAAAATTTAAAACAAATCTTCCCAATGATTACCATGATTTTAATCACATTGATTTTTTTATTAGAAAATTATTTGAAGTGAAAATATATGATTACTGTAAATCGAGAAAGAAATTGATTGATCCAAAAACAAAAATATTTTTTTTACAAAATAATTAATTTAATGGCTTGGCAAGCTTGAAAGGTACTAGACCATTTTTTAGCTAATCAACCAGTGCGATTCCCGAAAAAGGAATTTTCAAAATTCTAATGTTCCTTAATTTAATTCTAGTTTTTGACAAAATCAAACGCTTCTTCTTCTTTTCGTATCGATGTTACTTCCTTAATAAACAGTTGTGTGTGGCCAGTAGGTGGCCACGTTTAAATCAAGGGCTGAACCCCTTCGACGACTTTTCTCTAATCCATGTAGATGGCTATCTCAAAACACATACTGTTTATGCAGCGTCAAATTAATTTAGCTAGCGAAAATTTACCCTCGTGTTACGTATCAATATCGAAAATAAAACAAAAAAAACTTTTTTTTCGGGTCTGTCGCGTAAATTAAGGCAACCAAACGATTGTTGTGGTTTATGGTTTAAAAATATAAAATTAATCCACGAAAAATTTAAAATTCTACAAAAGCAGTTGATACAAACGCGGGCGCATGGCCGCTCGACACTCGCTGACCGATTGCGGGCATTGACCTCAACGCTCGCGGTGCGTTTTATGGCGTTTGGATCAGCTGTTTTTGTACTGATGGCCAAAAGCCTGGACGAACATCAGTCGAGAGCCTCGCTTGGCGGTTGGATCAAGGGCCTGATTCAGAAGGCAGTACCTACTCCTCGATATGGCCCGCATTGTGAGGAGCCTGTTGTGACCGCAATCTGTTGAAAAAATGGAGGAACGAAAATAGCCAGCTCAATAGCCAGACTTAGGGAGGTGTCATTTCTTTGTATGGGATTGGGCATCTGTACGTAGTATTAATTATCTGTGGTTTAGTTAACAGCTGTTCCATAAATTTTGGCTGTGTAAGTATTGCACTTTTGTAGGGAACAACGGATTTTTTTTTTAATAACGGACTGAAAATTTCTATGTGGGGGGTTCAAAGTGATGTACTGAGTATATGGTTTCCATTTTCGCGTCGGTGTACCTTCCACCCCGTATATCGCACCGGGTTAGGTTTTCGGGTCAGGTTAGGAATAATAATAATAAAAAAGTCAGATAAAATTTTTGTTTTCGTTGCTACGACATAAAGAAATTACTTTTAAAATATTTCGTGTATGAAAAGATAGACTTTATACGTATATTATTTGGCAGTGAAAGTTCAGGAATCTATATTCGTGCTTAGTGATTAGAGATCTCTTAGAAAACGTGTTATGCCACAAAAACGATACCCAACGAGATCCTTGCAGCTCTTGGGCATTCAAACTTTGCCGAATAAGAATCGGCCCGTTTTGAAAGTCATTATTACAGCCCCAAAACGCACGGCCTTCGCCCGTAGTCCCGTAGAAGTGGTGGATGAACTCTTCGCAAACTAATTTATACGAGTGTCGTTATTAATAATATAAATATAAATAAATCAACAATTAACATTAATATTAAAAAATAAAAATAGGTAATATTATGCAATTCAAAATAAATAGAATATATTCAGCAAATATATTTAGAGCGATTCGTCATTTAAAAATTCATTGAGATTATAGTAGGCTTTTTCTGTAAGTATGTTTTTTAATGTTTTCTTAAACTGGTCTATATTTAGGTTTTGTACACATTTAGGAATATTATTATAAATTATCGGCGCTCTGCATACAACGCTTTTATGCTGTAGCGCGGTCTTAGCTGGCTGAACACGAAGTTTACTATTATCCCGGCGATTTCGTATTACAATGTCCGATATTCGAGGAAACAAATGGGGGTTATTTCTAACAAATAAGGCGATTTCTAAAATTTTAAGTGACGGCAGTGTGAGCATTTTATGCTTTGTAAAAAATGGCTTAAAGCTCTCAGTACTTTGGATACCGAACATTGCACGTATGCAACGCAACGCTATTGCATTTTGAATGCCTTTTTGCCCTAAAAGATAATGCCATATCTGAGGACAGATTCATCAAGTCCATAATAAGCCGAGAGTAGCACATCAGTGTTGATAGATGGAGCAAGTTGGTACAAAGCATATGCTTGACTACTGATTCTTTTACATAGTGCGTCAATGTGCTCTTTCCAATTTAGTTTACTGTCTATAATTATTCCGAGAAAACGAGCATTAGATACTTCATAAATTATAGTGTAATAATCATGAATTAGATCTACATTTAATGGTTTATGCAATCTTTGTCCAAAGTACATTATGTTTGTTTTAGATGAATTTATTTTCAAATTAAACCCATTTATGCCGTAAAAAGAAAAGATTTACTAAGTTGATCCCTCTCTATGAAGTACGATTTTCAGCCCACTGTGCGCTGTCCGCCCCGGCGCGGTACTCGGTGCTAGCGATGACAAAAGTTGTAACCTAACCTGACTCCTAAGGCTTAATTCATCATTTTAATAATTCCGTTGTTGTTTTGGTGACGCGTCTGTGTGCAAAGGACTATTCAATTATTTATATATGTATGACTCAATAGGTACTTGGTTCTTAAAGCATCTCAATCATTGAATTTTAATGGTAATGGTATGGAATCAATGTCGACCTCATATCAAAATGCTATGTAGGTGTGTAATATAAAAGTCCCATGCCCCGTTTATCCAACATATTGTAGGAATTAACGAGGCATATGACGGACAGACAACATAATGGCAAAAGCACTAAGAGCAGTGTTAATTTGAAGTGACACCACTTGCTCATCTCCCTCTTACCTCTAATCTGCGATGTCAATGAAGGAGTGTCGGCTGTGCCTGTGTCAGTATTCAGATGCTTTCGGGACAGTAACACGTGTTGTGACGTGGCTACTCAGTCAAGCGTGTAACGCTCGGTACAAACTGTCGCGTCGCGATGCTGTAGCTGCAATGAATGAACACTCATTACTAGTACCACAACATCTTCAAGCGACATCTCGCGTCATCGAGTATTATTGCGACATGGCCGCGTCGTTTACGATGCAATGTCATTCTTTATCGATTTGAACACCCTTTCTTGTAATTTGATTGAAACAACAATACATTCTCTTCTCGTATTGAAATAAAGCTATAAACCTGTTCTGTATCTTTAAAAATTATATTGTAGCGATTGTTACACCGTCTCACATGGAAAATTATCTATTCCTACCTAAGTAAAAAATTAACTAGCCAGTTTATTAATATTAGGTCTAGAATGCATACTCATTTATTTATTTTTTATTTATTTTACGTACACACAAAACACATTACTCATATTACGTTTTAGAATTTTCCGTGCAGATTATTGCAGCTTGAACTCATTGCTTAAACGTATATACATATATATATACCTATATATATACATATATACCTATATATATGCATGCTCATTGAGTCTGTTGTGAGCCTAAAGGTCCCTGTTGTGCAGTTACATCTTGCGCGTTTAGCCGCCTATCAGCGTCCTCCGGCCATATTCCTCAATTGATTCTTATAAGTAATGGCACAGATTAATAAATAGTTCCTTACGGAACAGATACTTCACTCCATAGGTAACAATTGATACCTAACGCTGTAATTACCTACAAAACGATTACTGGCTTGCGTGCGCGCTGAAATGTACCTTACGCGCTCGCCCGAGAGTACTACTACGTCGTCTGCCGTGGTGTCGGGCGATCACGTGCGTCATAGAACGCAAGCGGTCTATAGGTACTAAAAAATTATTACACAAAAGAATGGGTGACTATTAACAATTTTTTTTACATTTAAAACAAAATTTTATTTTATATATTGAAAATCACAAATGCCTCATTTTAATATAATGGTTAATGAACATTGTACCCTCCCGTAAATTTCGATTATTAAATCTAATCGTCACAAATATTCTAAATCTAAAAAATAACTTTAAAAAGTACTCCTTAGGAAAACGTGTACTTAAAATTTCACTTCCCTTGGCATGCTTCCTGGCCGGCAAGTTAATGTTTTTTCAAAATTATTTAATAAATAATTAATTTATCTTAATGTATTAAGGTAATTAAAAAAAAGAAAAGATTAACTTTTGTTGGGTTAGGTAGTTTTATTTTGACAGTCTACATTGCAATTTGCATGAGATTTAGCAATTATTAAAGGCGAGCGAGTGCGGTATGTAGGTACGTATGTATGTACATACGTGCACTAGCGGGCGCGTGGCAACCGACTGGATTTTGTTCGCCCGGGCGAACGCGAGCTGTAGATACTTAAGTAGATGACTTCGAACGAGAAGGAGGCCTGGTAACGGACTATATGTATTTACAACAGAAACGTGATGGGGTATTCATCGCTGGTGTCATGAGAGATTACTCAAAGATCAGCCCCAGTCACGCTGTAGCTAATCATGTTAGGACTACGCCGATGGCTCACTTCCTTCCTTGCTCATCAACTTGAATACAATAGACTTATTCAATTGTGACACACACTCACGCGATCGATACATAGGTGTAAACAAGATTTTTCATTACAGCACAGAATACACGTAAGAAGATTCAATTCCTTTCAAAGCATGTTTCTTATTTAGTAAACAAATATGGCGTCAGAGTAAACAAACAGGCAGGCTAGTAAACAATGGATAGTCATGTGACGATGAGATAACAGTCAGTAGTTCAGATAGCTATTTGTTGATACAAGTTTTATAACTAGGCGTTCCTCTCGCATGAGTAGGATACGTAATTCTTGAGTAATAACCGTACTAATAAAAAGAGAGATATGGAGTTGTTACTGTGGAAACGTGACACCGTGAACTACTCTAGCATTCGTTAATATTGTACATGTAGTCAAACACTCAGGCTGCCCTCCATAGGATCGATTCGATATCATTCATAATTAAACGTTTAGCACGTCAATAACTGCATTGTTCCGTTTTAAGATGCCCAATTGGGTTCCCATTCCCAAGCGTGACACACACATGTAGTGAATAATAATATGCGCCTACCAGAAATCTTGACTCCGCAAGGGCCTAGGGTACATTTTGTAACATTATCAACGTCACATGTAAGAAATCAGACGCTCAACTTTCAGTTCATTTTTTACTTGCCTTTCATTCGGCATCTTTCACTACAAGTGTATCTGAAGACAAAATCAATCTAAAGATAATGCGTAGCCAAAAATGAACATTCACACGTGTGATGCGTCTGATCTTAGTTAAACAATATAAAGTTCGATGTCGGACCGCTATACTAGCATGTGTAACGTAATGTAGTTAACACGTAAATATTACTTTTAAGACTTATCATATCGCGTGCAGTATACTGAATTCAATTAATCGTAATTATTGATTCCATGCAACCCTTTGTTCGAACTGCTGATTCTTAAGGCTGTTAATGTGCGATTTGTATTGATATTGGCAGCTTATCCTTATCACGTACAGATGTGTATGGACCCTGATTAGGTTGAGCAGTGTGGAAGGTAAAACTTGAGTCCCTAAATAATATATTCCTACTTCTCAATTGATACTGTTCCACTTCGGGTTGTTAGCTCGCATGCAGGTACCTCGTAATTTATCCCAATTTTATAGGATCGCGTTGGCTATTGTCTCACCTGATACGCAAATGAGACACTTAGCTTAACCCATTATTTACAATGGCAATTTTGATAATCTAGGACTATTGAATTGAGAGGACGATGCAAGGTGAAATTGTCGGAAAACAAATACTCGTAGACTAGAACTCTTCGAGTCTGGAGTACATACTAGGTCATTTTTTTTCTCTTGTTAACATCTCTATGCACTAGGAATGTCTCCTGTATCGTGAGTGCGTTAACAAACATTTAAAGTCAAATACACAAACAGCCAGACCCGGAACAAGTACCTGTAGGCCATACTAATATTTTTCCGTGCTGTAATCGAAGCCGCGACACGTACCGCAGCCAATCGCTCACTCACTGCGCCAACCGCGCTGTCAAAATTGCTCATTAGGTATAATTTCATTAGAATCCGGATTATGATACAAGGCAGTGGCGACGGGTGATTTCATGAAGGAGGGAAGCCGCAGCAAAAAAAAAAAAACAAAAAAAAAACTTACCAAGGCCAGGCGTAGTCCAGGGGGGGGGGCGTAGGTAGGGCGTACATATTTCTCAGTCCACCCTTACTATACGTGTAAGCACTGACTGATAGATTGAAACAGTGTCTTGCAAGTATAATAAAAGTGGCTTTGAAAAAAGCCGGTTGTGGTGTGATGAACTGATGACGTATGATGTCTACTATACTAGGCAAAACTACTACTACTACTTAACAACAAGACTACTCTACTCACTTATTCTACTTATAATAACTACTTATACTCTAAAGCTATTCGTCTATTCTTTCTTACAAAGTGCGCTAAGACATTATCATAAAAGCCGGGATTATTCTTAATTTTAAGTAACAAATGTTTCTCTATAGAAAGAAGATTCCTATTTCGATCTACTTTTCTATTATGAGCTTCATGCGAATTAGCGAAAAATGATTATATTCTACTACACCCGAACTCGTGTAAATCTAAACAGCTGCGAATATGCTTTTCAGTTTGAACATGTTTTTTCGAGGAATTCGTCAGATTATTAATATCCGTAAAACCCCCTTTATTCCAAAGGCTACTAGAATCTGAGAAAAGTAGGCACGGGAAACAATACATTTTATTTAATTTACAGCTGCCAGTCAGCCATTGATATTTATCGTATAGAGAAACATTAAAATGTTTCACAAAACCATCTTTTCGTTGATAATTAATTGCCATATTTGGACGCGCCCGCCCGAGTTTTATAACATGTTTTTTATTCTCAAAACTTAACCTTGAAAAACTAGTTTCTTCGCAAAGCAAATAATCTGTGAGACAGCAGTCTAAAGCGATCAATGCCATCCTAATTCTAATTAATTTTTAAATCTACTCTAAATAGGTAAGAAATTTCAACTTGATAAACTATCTACTTACCCAAATACCTAATTTCAACGTACTTTTATACTTTATTTTCACTACACAATACACGCACAAACTAATTTCTAATTGATACACTAATCAATTCAATTAATACAACGAACAAATTGCAAATTACCTATCTAAAACAAAATAAAAGCCATTAAGTACTTTACATTCATGCACATGAAAAATACGAATGCAATGCATTTGTTTACAAATTCTCGAGCGCCGAGCCCGAAGCATTACGAAATTTTACGAATCGAACCGAGTACGGCGCCCGCGCCAGTACATGCGTCTCCTCTCTCCGATATACGCATCTCGTTTACTCGCAAACAGTTCTTGCCTATAACCCGCATTATTCCGGCTTACCGACTCCTAAGATAACGCGTGTCACGTGGCTCTAAGTGACGTCATGACGACATAGATTTGTATAGACATTTTAGAAGGAAAAAGCCGGGACGCCTACGAGTTATTTAGGAGCAACATGTTGTCTTTTTGGAATTTATTGACAAAAATTGTAATTTTGGCAGGCGTTTTGTAATACATAATATTTAAATTGTAGGGTGTATTAAATACCTTCATTATTATACCCTACTGACTTGGATTTCCAAAGGGAAGCCGACAGGAATCGGCTTATTGCGTGCCTGCGCTACTGATACAAGGCCATCGTTTTTGAGCTCACCAGGTGGCGCCATTGGCGAGTTTGGTCTTGTCATTAATTCTATTTTGTACCGTATAGTACCAATCATCATTATCCTGCTCTAAAACTTCTTAAAAAGTGAAATCTTCAAGTCATAATATATCAGTTAAATCAATCGTGAATATTAGTAAAAATACGTGATAAAAAAGTGTGCAACGCGCAAACACTCTATGCCATCTGACATTTCTGTAGACCTTACTCTACACGAACGCCTCTAGCGGCGAATTTCTATTTTGTGGCCTCTATTGCTGCGCCACAAAGAAGTATGTTAGCCGGAAGGGCCATCTTGGGGTTCGCAATCCTTTATTCATATCAGGATAGAACTACGTAATTTTGTAATTCCCCTGTTATCAGCTTATTAGTGGTAATTTAATAAATTATTTAATTAATTCATGTTTTCACTAGGTTAGGATCTTCCAGACGATAGGCCTATCTTTATTGACGTTGTCGTCTACCGAAAAATCGTAATTCGCGTTGTGAAATATAAATTATCATACATACGCGACGAATTGAGAACCTCCTCTTTTTTAAGTTGGTTAAAAACTAAATATGTATACAGGAATAAATTATAAAAATAATAGATTTGATATGTTATTTATATTATTATTCTATTTTATTTAATTACCGATAAGAAAATGTGGGGGCGGCGGGGGCGTTAAGAATGATGTACTGAATACGTGGTACGTAACCGTTTTCGCGTCGGTGTGGCTGCACTGTATACATACGTTATTTGATAATGTTTACACATTACTTATACCTAAAACAAACATTTTTTTGTTAAGCCTGCTCTGTTCCACTGCTGGGCAAAGGTCCCCCCCATGGCATTCCAAGTTTGTTTGCAATTAGCCTTCTCCCACCAGTAGGATAAGATAAGATATATTTATTTGCCCAAACATGTGTACACATATAATAATAAAAAGTGCATGTAGGATAACATAAAATAAATTCGGTTCGGACATGTTTGCCACATACTATGGCGAGCAAATGTTTTGAATTTAAAATAGTGATATTTAACATAGTAATATAATTTCAATCCCATAGGTATAATTAATTTGATGTGAATTAAGCAAAACTAATAAATGTCAAAATTAAACATGTCAAAAATAGTAAATAGATAAAAATCATCATTTAATCTGTCTGTAAAGTTAGTAACAAGTAATAAATGTCAAAATGATACAATGTCAAAAGTTTAAAAAAATCAAAAAATTTGCAAATAATAATAAACAAAAACTAATATCATCATTATACAATATTTATGTCAATATACAATAGTCAATATGCAAAAAAAAAATCTCTCAAGTACAACAATACAAATTATATTTTATTAGCATGTCAACATTCTGTCATTAGATTTTTGTCTGATATAAATTCCGAAATACTGGAATATGCTTTGTTCACGAGTAAGGATTTTAGCCGTTTTTTAAATAAACTCACGTTCAATTCTTTAATTGACCGCGGTATATGGTTAAATATGACTGGTGCCATGCAAAATACGCTTTTATACATTAATGCTGTGTGAGACCTTCTTACGCACAAGCTATTGTTGTCCCGTCGACTTCGGTTATTAACAGTCCGTTGAGAATGAGTCCAGATCGTCACACCAGCGTTTTTTGGGCCTGCCTCGGTTACGACGGCCATCTTCAGGCACCAACTGTGTGACTATCTTCGCCCATCTGTTCGGCTTCATCTTAGAAACGTGGTCCGCCCAGTCTCATTTTCACCTGGCAGACTTATAGCCAATATCGACGATGCCTGTCTTTGACCATATTAAGGTGTTGCGCATTCGATCGGAGAGTCTAATATTGAGAATGCTACGTTCCATCGCTCTTTGGCAAACTAAAACAAACATGCCTTAGATTAATTTTACTTATGCCCTTCTTCAACCATCATTTCAGGTGTGTGAGTTTAGATTGTCGTTAAGGAAGTACTAGCCCACCTATTAGTTTTGCTTTTCAATAATGATATAACTATATTCTGTATTAAATGAAAATTCAAAGTTGCCCAACTGTATTGTTAACACTGTGTCTTTCCGGGCAGAAATAAATCCTCGTCGCATGTCGCTGTGTTAAGGAATCGGAGAAAACCTCGCCTTAATCAAAAAACAGAATTTGTAGTATTTTTTTTTTTAGTTTTAATTGTTACTTACCACCTATTTCACCATCTAGGACTTGAGTGAAAGTTACGGAAAAAATCAAGACCCTGTTTAATTTAAACTTAGTTTAGAGTGCGTTAAAAAAGCGGTTTGAGACAAAAATTAAGAAGATCAAATTTTTATTCAGCTTGTTTTATTAGAAAATTATTCGTTTTATAATTTCGAACCCTGATTTTAATGCACCGGATGATATGGCTAAAAAGATGGTGACTGCTGACCCCAAATAAATTCGGTTAGTGGCAAAAGAATAAAATATTTTAATGCACCCCAATTAATTAAGTTGAACCGTGCAAACAGTAATAGCTGTTTTAAAGTATTTATGCTAGTTTCTCATGAATATGATAAAAAACAAACGATTTGGTAACTCAAACTCGGTTATCGTGGCGTGCCTCAACGTGCTAAGCCACAAGCAAATGTTTACATGCAGAAAGGTCAACATTACCTTGAATGACGTAAAAAGGAAAAAAATGCTAAACAAGGCGCGCAATTGGTTTTCAATTGCAACAATATCCACTATTGTGCCCGTGAAGCGTAACTTGATAGTTCATCGGTATAGGAACTGTCGGTCTACAAATACAGCTGTTAAGTACATGCATCACGCCACGCCAGTTGTCCGCTTAGGGGACGGTAGTACTCGCGGCCATCAGAGTTGCAATGCTGCAACCTTAAAGTCAGTTTTTGGTTCTGCATAGCTCACAAGAATACAATAATATTTCCTTCTTTCAATGCCTGGAAACGCCTCTGCTACTCAGACAATTTGGTAGCCATTATTCGCTTTTCATCAAAAACGGCTTTCATTCCCTCGCTTTTTGAAATAACAAACCAAATAAAAACAAAACCTTGCAAACTAAAGCAGCCTATCTATTCACAAACAATCCGAATTGATTACGACTCTTGCTTGATCTGGTTTTTGAACCGAACAACGGGCAAAACGCTATTCACAGATCCGACCGCCATGGTAGAAAATGAAAATTTTGGTAGAAAATAGTCGTAAATAAATTATCTCTATTGAGTATTTCTTTAAGTGTTACGGTGTGATATACGGAATATCCGTCGAGTAAATATAGGTACAGCTTAAAAAACAATTAACAAATATTTTATTAAGGGGTTTACGTTGCTCTAATCCCAACAACACCATATTTATAGAAGTTTATAGATGAAACCATTTGTGCCATTCCCATATAAAAAATCCATGTTATACTTAAGGTCACCACAAACGCTTTGTATTATTTAAAATTTTAATAAACTTTTTCATTAAAAAATGAAAAATCGTAGTAAATAGGTCGTTTTTCAAACTACATTGTAAATTGTCTCTGATACGGCTGAATAGTTCGTCATGAATTTTGTACCCAAAAACACGCAATGATATATTTAACGATTTGTATTGTTTATTTCATCTTATTTCTTTCAATATTTTTAAATAAAAAATATAAACTGGAACAGCAACGTCTTTTGTTTATAGTAAAGTATAACATGACAACCGTCAGATTCGATGCCACGCGCCACAACGTCCACAGAATAGTTTATGTTGAAGAGACAATGTCTCTAGCCTCTGTTGATCTGCGGCAAGCCGGTCAGTCCCTAGGTTGTAGAATCCGGTACTCCATCTACCTGAATGATTTAAATCAAAGTCTAGTACTAATTTATCCAGGCAACCGAAATCCAACATGGATCGGATCGTCTTCTTCTTCAACTTTTTGTCACCCAATGCTGAGAGTCGGTCTCCATTTTTGGCGGTTTTCTGGCTATCCATATCGTCGAATCGTTCACTAATAAATTGTATTTTAACATTTTGAGTTAAAACTTCGTGAGAATATTCCAAATGAAGAACAAACATAAAATGAACAAAAAGTGAAACGTCTGATATAAGTTTATGTGATCCTTTGCTGGGTTTGAAATTGAAACTAGTAGAACGAAGAAGACAGTAAAAAGCCATGTATTGTGTATGTATTGTATTGCATGGTTTGACATTGTTTAATATATACTATGAATAAAGTAGGAGATCAGTTATTTGTACCGTGGGAGAAAGTCATTTGTTAGCGTCTCGTTGTTATGAAAATATTAGGAAGGCGCCATGGCGAAAATATAACACCGTAATAACGGTAAACCATGTACGTCGAATTTAGTATAAATATGTGCACCAAGAATGAAGTCATAGGTACGTACGAAATATTTACTATTAACTAAAAATCTTAAATTCATTCAATTATGTCTTTAAAATCAATAAAGAGAGCAAGACCATGAACACGTCCGGAAAGAAGGAATATGTACTACGTGATGTCGACCTGTTTTCATGATTAATTTTGCTCTTTTAACTAACTAGTTAAAGATTAAACTAGTACTAGATAACGAATCCATCATCTTCTTTGTTAAAACATGTTCAGCTATTCAATATTGAAAGAGGTGACCTACACTAGCCCAGTTCCATTAAGCTAATCATCATATCGTTCGCAATGACGTACAGCGTCGCCATTATAATTATCTCCAGTTAAGGAAAGAGCCTGTTGAAAAGCAACCTGTAGAGAAAGCATGGCAGGTGTATCCACATGAATATTTAAATTATAAGAACGTTAATGCTGCTGGACAATTTAAAGTATATTTACAATATGTGAGAGAGAAAAGAAAAATAATATAACAAATTATAAGGGCTGGGCCCTTATAATTTGTTATAGGAAATTTACAACGCATCGAAATATATCCGTCGTAGAATATTCGCACAGGTTTACAATGATTTTTGGCTAAAGTTATTAATAAGTTGCAGTTATCGGGCCTAATCCGCAGTCATCATGTTTTTGTAAACTTGCATTTTTTTTTAAACCTGTGATCATCACATTCCTATAAGGGGCCATCAAATATACACCAAAAGGTACGATAGTGTATCGGGCAGTGCTCTTTGTAAAATGTTACCATTGATTGCCGTCGATCGACCGCAATTCTGTTGCACCTTTATGTCGAGTTTAATGTAAGCAAAGTGGATTACTTTCCTACATCATCAAAAGTTAATGCCCTAGGAGTGCAAGGCCAAAGAAAAGATGGATGGTTTGTGAGAGGATTGATGTATAAGAAAAGAGAGTAAATGGAACAGCGCAGAAAGTTGATGATGAAAGTGTAGTCCTGTGTGCCTGCTCATTTGGGTCCTGTGCCCAAGCTCTGCTAAAATAGACACGGTGCGATTTATATTTTTTATTTATTACATTAATTCATAGGCTAAACGAGGGAATCCTCGTTTTACCAGTCACAGTATATTTAGAGACGCCTCTGTTCACGGGCATGGCATTTAACTCATGCGTAACGGTATTGTTTACAACAGACAGAATGAGTTCTGGTTATGTTGTGTCAATGGAGTAACTTTCATTTATTCACTATTATTATGATAATAACACTATATTGTTAAATGTCTCACTGTATGACTATATTTGGTTTATAAACGTGAGTTATATGAGAGGATGTGGACCATAATCCACCAAGTGGGCCCAGTGGTGATGTTGCTTGTGGATTTCACATATCTTAGAGAATTTTTGTTTTCGGTTTCTTCACCATTTTATGTATCCCGCCTGTAACCCAGGTCGGTTTGAACTCACGAAGTGTCATAGCGGATTTAGGAATCGCAATAGCTTTCGTTTTTTGGCTAAACCCGAGAAGACATTGTTTTTATTGTACTCTGCAGTTTAAAGTTTTCCCTCACGGTAACCCACTAAACAATACTTGTTTTCGAAGTCCAGTAAAAGGCATGTTAACAACATGTGTATAAACATGACTAGATAAAGATATATTTAAAATTTATTGCATTACTGTGTAAAATTAGATCTATTATAAACAAAATTTTTAGGTTCAACAGTCCACCCATGTCGGATATGCAATAGTATTTGGTGAAATTACTTACAAATATTATAATTTTTTATCAAAACACTCATGCAGATTATAAAATACATTATCAAGTCAGTCTCAATCACTACAAGTACATCATGTATAATCTTGTACTTGTAGAAAATGATCCAGACATGTCTTGTCGCACATTATTGACAAAGGCTTCCATACGACTAGGCTTAGATTTAGGTGTAAACGATGAGCGAGTGATACGTAAAATGAGAGCGAGTGATCACATGTTTCATACCTCATTTGTCGGCAATGCAAACTTCACTGGGATTTCCGTTAGGAAAAGTGCATAAATACGTACTAATATTGGTGCAACCAATTGTAGAACAACAAAATGTAATCCTGGAATAAATATTTTGATGACATCAGGGTCACACTCACACAGGGCGACAGTTCTCAAAATGATGATGCAAGAATTGTCTTGTATCATTATTATTTTAGCAATTCTAAGAACTATCGCGAGTAAAAGTAAAACAATCAACGTAAATATTGTTTATCACACCGTTTGTTTACATCGTGACAACTTATTTGAAATAGTTTTACACTATTGTTTTATTCATCTTATTTGATTTCTGATTGAGTGACATCCGCTATTTTGGTTTTGGTGGAGATGACGCCAGATTGCACCCTGGCCTCATAGAAGATAACTTTACCGTTATGTCTAAATAACCAGCAGCAGCTAAATAGCGTCATTTGCTTTTAATTTTATGTTAAGATAAAAATTATTATGGACAAATAATGATCGCCTAGTACTCACTAGGGCATAGCTCAATGTGGGAATGAATGTACGGCCTGCACGACTCCGTCTCTTTCCCACATTTCTATAAAATGTATGATTAATAATGATTATAAACACATTACCCGCCGCCAGTCGGGTAAAAATAATATTGCTTCAAGAGGTGGTGATCATCGCTGACAGCAGATAACTTACCCAGGGTTTAAAGTAACCTAACATGAATGGCATGACGGGAGATAAGTTCGCTCGCTTCGCTCGCTCTCTCTAGCTCCCGTCATACCATTCGAACCTAACCTATCCGTGTCGGGGTGCCCTAAGCTCCCGGTGCCCTATGATCTGCTACTTGGCTAGACAGGAAAATTTATACAACTCAGAATTAAGCCAAGCTACTTTTTTCGCTGTCAACCTATTTTTTTAGAAGCATATACCTAGGTAGTTTGTCGCCCTTTAAGTTGTTAGTCGCCTGGAATATAATTAACCAATCAAAAGCTTCGAAAAAGGTTCGAAATTATCAAGATAATGATTTTCTTTGATAATTTATCGGACAGTTAACATATAATCAATACTGATTAATAACTTGATTTCTAATTTTTTTTACTAAAACCGTTGTTTTTTTTTTGTTTTAACGCACTCGATTTCAGTTTATATTGAAATATATATATATTCATATTCATATAAACATCGAGAGAAAAAAGGTGCACGGTTCGCGTTGGTTGTTTCCTATGGAGAAAAATCGGCAAGAAACTCCATGGTTACTCTTTTAAAATCATTTGGTTTTACAATATTTTTATGCTACAGCCTTAGTAGGTACTTAAGTATGGGAGGACATCGTAGGCCCGACAATAAGTCGTTGCTTACTACAAAAAACGTAAAACAAGATAAAATAAATAACAAAAGTTAATAATCGTCTATCGGAATCTTTTTGTTATATTAACAAGATAATTAATTATTTATCAATGATCTATTTTCGAACTCTGGTCAAAATTAACGTATTTAATTAAAGACTAATGCCCCCGTTCACTAACACTAGATTACATCTAAATAATGCCTTAATAAAAGACATCGTAGTCGTTTTGTTAGTGAAAACGGGACTGTGTCACGATGTCCGAAGAGCCGGAGTCACCTAATAATACATAATTGGTATGTTATCTGCGAAGTACGTGAATGGGAACTTGTAATGTTCAAGAACGAGCCTTGCTTTTGCGCCCATTGCAACTTAATCATTAGTACCTACCCGAAGGTGCCTTTCATTAGCAAATGTAGCGATATTCCTGCTACTTGGCGAAAATACTATAATGGCGATATTTCCAAACGACACGCTAAGATGAAACGCCTCAAATAATTTTGCTGGTGCTTATATAATATCATTTTGCAAAACGAACGTGAATTGTCGATCAACAGTACAGATGTGAATTTTTCGTATTTAACAAAGATGTAGCCCGGACAATCGTTGTCGGTTTTTTTTATTGCAATTTTGATCTACTTAAGCAAACGATACAGCATAAATGTTGCAGGTTCTTACCAGACATAATATTTTAAAATAGTTTTACCCTTTTCCTATGTTCTACTTCAAGGCTGAGGCCGAGGCCTATCGCAGTCTACTGCTGGACGTAGGCTTCCCCCAAACTGCGCCACACCATGTCATCCGGCTCCCGCATCCAGTCTCACCCAGCCAATTTATTAAGTTCCTCGTTTTATCAATCTAGGGGAGTCTAACACTGCCGTTACGCGGTATCTACTCTATGGGGCCTAAAATGGTCACTTCAGCAGAATCATAATAGGATAATATAAGCGGCGATTTTAGGCACCAGGACTTGGTTGCTCCATCGGTTCTTCGACTGCCACTTAAGCTTACTAACTCTGCAAGCTATACCTACACTGCAGGCCAAAAGTTCAAGACCGCACTTAAACAGTATAATTATCTATCAATTGTAATAAAGTCCCATAAGATAAATAAAAGAAATGCACACCTGCATATTCTATTGTTAATGTAGAATATTTAAAGAAGTCATTCTTTTGTTTACTTTCAAGTTATTGGACGATAAACATCTATTGTTTTCAATCACCGACAAACGCTGCGCTAGAGCCAGGTGGTAGAGTCCTAATAATATGTTTATTGTGTGCTCATTACTTATTACTTTGCCTTTGTTTGGCATTGGTCAATATTAAGGATTATTTAGCTTCTGAAAACACGTAGTTTCAATTTATTCTTACCTGAGTTTACTTGGGTTGTTCACAAACAATCTCAGTTAGTCTAAACTTGTGTTTTCTACAGTGAAGACGTCTTAAAATGGGAAAAGCACGCGAAATTAGCAGTGAAGTGCGTTCTGCCATCGTTGTTTTGCATAATGAAGGCAAATCCGAACGTGAGATTGCTTCACAACTGAAGTTATCGAAGACTTGTGTTCATAGCACAATAACTCGATACAGGGAGACAGGCAGTTTTCAAGATCGTCCACGCTCGGGAAGGCCGAGAGCTACCACGTCTAGTGAAGATAATTTCATTGTTGTTACCAGCAAGCGAAATAGACGCTTAACAGCACCAGAAATCCGCGTTGAAGTAAACAAAACCCGAGTTAAACCTTTATCATTGACTACAGTAAAACGGCGACTGAGAGATGCAAAGTTGTATGGTCGCGTCGCCGTCCGAAAACTTCTGCTAAGGCCACAAAACAAGAAAAAGCGGATGCAGTGGGCTCTTGCCCATCGAGATTGGACTGAAGAAGATTTTAAAAAAGTTCTTTTGGACCGATGAATCCAAGTTTGAACTATTCGGTTCAAAACGAAGAATTTACGTGAGACGCAATGCTCAAGAAAAGATGGTGCCGGACTGTGTAGTCCCAACAGTCAAGCATGGCGGTGGCTCAATTATGGTCTGGGGTTGCTTCTCTAGCCAAGGAACTGGCGATTTGGTCAAAATTGAAGGAATTATGAAAAAGGAACAGTACAAAAACATTTTAGAACAAAATGCCGTTCCTTCCGGGTACAACAAGATAATGATCCAAAGCACAGCTCCAAATTATGCAGAGGATATTTAGAAGAGAAAGAGGCGCAAGGGGTGTTAAAAAACATGGTTTGGCCTCCTCAGAGCCCGGATCTCAATCCAATTGAACTTTTGTAGGAAAAGCTTGACAGGAACGTCCGTAATCGTGGCCCATCCTCGCAAGAAGAAATGTGGAATGCTTTATGCGAAAGTTGGAGCAATATATCACAAGACACCATCAACAAATTGATTGCTCGTATGCCCGAGACTTGTGAAAAAAGTCATACAATGTAAAGGAGGATTTTTTGATGAAACATCAGTTTAGTTAACTGTAGCCTTTTTTCGCGTGGACTGTTAATATTTCCTTATTTTTTTTCAAATTACAATTTGTCAATAAACACTAATTAGTGACTAATTGATTAGATAGTTAAACCGGTTAATTAAACATTTAATATTTTATTGGTGTTTTACTTTATTTTCCTACTTCAATTAAGGTGGTCTTAAACTTTTGGCCTGCAGTGTATATCTGCAACTCTAGAGAGAAGACGGTATTTGTAAATAACTCTGTATATCCATTTTCCGCAGATGCAGTACCACCGACAGCGATTTCGGTGACCCAGATCCCGCTGCTGGGCGTGAACGGTTCCGGGATCCTGCATGTGAACCTCACGGGAAATCTTCCCGTCAATCTGACGGATAACATGCCTAAAGTCAGCGACCCCATCGTACCTGACGACAGTACGTATAAACCTGTATTTATTTTTAATTAATTTAGTAGGTATACCGTATTGCGAAGACGTTATTCGCTATGAGGGAAGTGGGAGACAATAAAACGATCGAACGATCGGTGAAAAAGGGAACTTTTGGCGGCAGGTGAACTATCACTGTATAAAACGAAAAGAGATTGGCAAACTTCCATAATCCCGAATGACAATTTAATCAAATAACTACTAAATAACACAAAATAACGACGAAAACATTAAAATGAATATTTATCATGGAAATAAAAAGTCTTAGTCTTAAAACCCAGTATTTTCAAAAATAATTGAAGACAATCTATATATAAAGATGAATTGACGTTTGTTAGTCTCACAAAGACTAGAACGACTGAACGGATTTGCCTAATTTCCATGTCCAAGTCCAAAAAAGGTTTAAAAGGCGAGAAAAGTTTTTTGCAAAAAAGAAAACCGACTTCAAAACGCAAAAAAGTGAAACAACTTTAGCTTCAGAAGTCGGTGACTTATTTGTTTGATTCAGTTTTTTTGCCACCGACTTCTGAAGCTAAAGTGTTTGTGTCTTGAAGTCAGTTTTTGTTTTCGCAAAAAAGTTCTTTATTTTCCATTTTTAGTTGTAATATCCTATATAAATATTTGATATGCATTTATTTTACATTGTTAAAAATCTTTTACACTGAAAAAAATCTTGAAATAGGCATTTCATCGACAAAAATTAACAAATAAACAGACCAAATTGGCGTTTAATGGGTGCACACCATTACGCCACAATATAAATTCGACGAATTTCAAGTTATTCATAAACAAAAAAAAAACAAACGAAAAATCAAAACAAAAAAACGCGAGTGAAGACTTTTTTACTTCTGCACACTTCTAGGAACTCAATAAAAAAGTCCCATGAACATCCGACCACTATAAATTTCGTTCCGCCTTTTGAGTATTTTTTGGCTAATGGCAGTCGGCTATAGATATGAAAATGTATTCGTTTTTTTGGTATATAATAATATATTTCATTTCAGTCCGCTAATGGGCCGGTTTTCGCCAATGTCCTTTTTGTTTAATTGCATTGGGGTACATTTCTTCGGGTCGTGGGGCTCAAAGTATTTTCTCTTGGCGTACTTTTGTTTTGCAAATAGCAAATAGTCGGGCACCCTGTCTACCCCATTGCTGTTTTCGACTCGTTTTTTGGACGCTTTCTTCGTGCATAATACAGCAGTGCCGCAATATGTTCATATCTTCCACTTTCACTGTGAACCTATTCATATTTGGCATTGCTACGAAACGAGTAGAATCAATCTGTAAGTAAATTAAATTGTTTAATTAAAAAACGTTCTCACGTTACATTACCTTCGTTCATAGATTACAAAAAAAAACAGCTTATATTGAAATATGTTTTCTAAGGCGTCGGATGTTACCGAAACCTGCCGAATAATATTAGCTGTAATGTAATGTTTGGCGTGGCTGATATTTTCTGCTTGTATTTCTTCCACATTTAATGTCACAATGTCGTGTGTGACAGCTTGAAACATTGTTTTGATTTAAAAAGGCGCATTTGGAACTGAAAATAAAAGCATATATTTGAAGAAGTTTAAATAAATGTATATGACGTTGTAGCTACGTTTACGTTACTTACGTTGCCTCGAGACAATCTTTGTTAATGTCCGTTTAAATTGCAACCGCTAGTTGGCGCTGTCATCGTGCACCCAGTGAATACCTACTTACTAAATTGATACATGATATTATGTAGACGCTGCGCTCTACACGTTTGTTGCATGTGAGATGAAATACGAGCTAACCACTACGTGGATCCCTGGGAACGTCCAAAGCAACTTGTCAGATTGATAGTAAAACATCTGTGCTACTACACCCCTTTAAGTGAAATATGTATCTCACCTGTAGGATTCGAGGAAGTAACGAATATAGATGCTGGCAGGTTCACTTACTTTTTTAATGTCATTTAATACATTTTTCTCAAACGATGTTTTATCGTTGCGGGAAATTAATAAAACTCTCTGAGGGGTACCTTCAGTACATGTTAAATAATTAAGTACCTCAGATCCACATGCTTGGTAAAGGACATCTTTATTAAACAGCATAAGGTCCAAGCTTTTATTTCGTGTTAGACTCCGGTCATCATAGTACGGGTGTTTAGTGCAAACACCTTTCTTTTTTTTTACACAAGTGTGAAACTTGGCACAGTCGTTCCTTGAGTCAAAATAAGCCGATTAAGATCGGTAGCCCTCGGGACCCTCCCCTCTGGCACCGGACCCCCTCGGTCCCGAGGGTTAAGGTAACGCTCCACCAGGCTTCATTAAAAAAAATTATAGCTGTCCATGTTTAGCTAATAGGTCAAGTGTGGTATCATTTTCGCATAAATCAATAACGTAGAATTCATTTCTCCAACCATCAACATTTATATTCATCACTCTTCTAGCCACATGGGATTCATCCCTCCTGATCATATGCCCATACCAAGGCAGTCGATTTTCTTTCAAGTTTTCTGTAACTGGTCCAACTTTCAAACTTCCTCTAATATACTCATTCCTGACTTTATCCATTTTTGTCACACCACACATCTATGTACATTCTGATCTACATGCAATCCTTTTTCATCCATCTTCTTCACTGCCCAGCATTCACATCCATACTTGTATATTTTTCCTTTTAACTTGCGGGGCATCCGTGGGTCGCAATTTGTTCCAGTGATCTGTCGCCATTTCATCCACCCTGACTTGATCCGGTGCGTTACATCTCGGTCTACTTCGCCATCCCCTTGGACAAGCGAGGTACCGAAAATCGGAACAGATCAGTATGGGCGTTCCGGCAAGAGATGGGCACAGGACTGAAGAACAAACATTTCCGGGATTTAATAAATGTGCAGGGACTTGAAAGAACAGATAACATATTATATTTTAAACTTTACTTGTATCTCAACATCTAGTTCATACTCGTATTCGTTTGTCTTACTCTTACCATCATACAAAGTTATTAGAAACTTCTGTAGTATTTTATTGGCCTCCGTTATTGCCCCATCTTGGAAGTTGGAAGCCTTTTGGTTTTGCCTGACTAAATACGTCCCATACTTTGTTACGCCTTCCATTAAATGATCACACAGTGTCGCATCCAGTAAAAGCATGAAATATAGGCTTCCGCTCTTTCAGGGCCTGATGAAATAAAAGAAAGTTTAGCTAGCAGAACGGAAAAAAATATATTAAAGTTTAATTTTTCAAAGCAAAACGCTCTTTTGTTTGGGGCAATTTCTGAACACATACACATGAAACAGCCATGACTACAACATATTTTTACTGTGCGTATCATTATCTTGCACTGCTCCTGTTCGTCATCTACAACATGGATCATCATACGAGTGTTGGACTCTTCGCGAGTGCACGGCACCAATTTTAGAATTTCACGAGTAACGATACTAAAGAGCATAGATTATTGTGACGTCAATGTCTTTATAGCTAGGTAATTCCAATTTGTAACACTGTGTTGATAAAGCGACAAAGAATTCTTTCATAATTAGGTCATCAATATTAAAAACATAAGAAAATGAAATCAAAAGATAAAGGTACTTAGTCCAATACCGCAACTAGTGGTATTGTTTTTATCACAAAATACCCAGCTTTATTGCCCCATCAGATTGCCATATTCTATCCTCCAGGTTGTGAAACACTGATCTTGGACGATATCGTTCTGGGTTATTGTCAACTGTAGAAAAGCAAAACCATCCAAGGAAAACAAACTTACCTACTTAGTAGCACTAAAGTAATTGTACAATATTTCAACAAAAATTTACAAATACTTACCTATTTTGGCAATCGAGTAATAAACATTTCTTCACTATAATGATTGACAATAATAATTAGCTAATGATTGACAACAATAGCACAATCAGTCGGTCCTCAGAATGCGTGAAATTGTCGGCGTCCGACGTTTTATATTTTGTTTTCGCTATTTATTGTTAAAAAAGAAACAGTAATGATAAACGGGGTGGAAGGGACAGCGACGTGAAAATGGAAACCACATACTTACTCGGTAAATCATTCTGACCCCCCACATAGAAATTTTCCATCGGTTATCAAAATAAAAAATCAGCTGTTTCCTACAAAAGTGCAATCAATACCTACACGGTCAAAATGTATGGAGCAGCTGATTTTTTTTAAAACCGTGTAAATTGATTGATTAGTTGCTTCATAACATTTTCATTGCTAACATGAAATTTCATAAAAGGCGGATAAAACCAAGATTGTCTTAAGGGTTTGTGTCCACACTGTGTAGGTGACATCTCTCAGACAACTTATATCTCATGTGAAACAGAAAAATAATAGGCCATATTTTCAAACCCAAGTCACCGAAGGTTCATGCTGCCCATTTTTTAAGACACATCGATAAAAATCGATAAAAACAGACAGATCGATAAAAATTTAAGTGTCGTTTTCGACTTGTGGTTCCATCAATAGTAAACGTGATACATTCATTTTGTTTCTCTATCGAAAAAGATAGGATAGCCAGGTGAGACTATTCAGATAGAGTGCCCTTGTATTTCAGGTCAAACCAACAGATAAAGTATAGTAGGGACTGACTTTTCTCATTCAAACAGTAATTCCTTCATTTCTGGGTGAATCAGAGACGCGATAAAAAGTGAAATCCGCTCGGCTTTCGCGACGCGATGTGGAAATTTACGAATTTGTGACGGTAACTCTATTGAACAGATTAGAATACATTTATCTTCTGTTGGACTTGTTGATTATTTAGCTGAACGTGATCAGCTTTTGCCTCATTTCATAATATAACGATACCTACTTACCTCATCACCTGCCTAGCCTTTCCCAAGTATGTAAGGTTAGGGTTAGCTGTCTGTCCTAGGTACTGGATGCAGCTGATTACCAGTATTTCACAAGAAGAGACTAGCCTATTGGCTTCCTCTACTGGGTAACACGATACCCCTTACTCTGTTCCTGTGTATGCAGATAATAACCGGCCGGAACGACCACTAGTTGAATCAAAACAGTGAAAACTAAACAGTCTTTCTGTTTCATGTTTGCAGTCATCCGGCCAAGCCAAACCATTGCTTGTTCGTATAACAAGTTTGTCCCTCAATGTACGGTAGACTTTATCGTTTTATGTAAGCAATTAAGTTGAATTCATAGAAAGTCCTTGTTTGACTAAATGTAATGGTAAGCAAATCTCCGATAACCTATGATTTTAGTGTCGACACGACTACCATAATAAAAATTCACAGAGGGTCATAGTCGTATACAGGCCTATAAAGCGTCGCTCATCGTCGACATCGCTGCTTGCGCGCTACCTGCCGGACGAGATATTCGCTCAAAGGCTAGCGTTTAAGAATATTGGAAACATTTTAACACTGCAATATTTACTAAATATATTATTTTGCTTAAATTTCTGGATCACCTACCTTAGTATTGCCAAGGCAAATCAGTATCGTACACATCATTTGTGTATCTGTTGGAAGCTATAATTGATACATCTAATCAGTTGTTTAACATAATAATGAGCTGTAAAGAGCGAACAAAATGAATTATATACGGACATACGATACGCGTAACTAGACAAGAGGCAGAAAACATGTCAATTTTAAATGAGAAATTCGTAATAAGTATCTTTAGAAACATGTCTTCATTATTCATTATGGTAATCATTGTACCTACAAGAAAAATCCCAAAATTTAGAATTAGACTATCCCATAAGATTGTGTTTCTAGACGTGGTGTTTATGATAGTCGAGCAGGAATCGCAGATCATTTTAGCCTTTGCGGTAATCGGATTGAATTATCTGTGTCAATCTGTGTACACGTTATCGAGACCTAAAATTATGCCAAAATTGGATTTCCAGGGTTCATTGATCTCAAGAAAAACCTCTGTCACAGACTCATAAGACAGTAATCTTACAAAGGTTCCGTTCCTGGGCGGATATAATAATTATGTAAAAGAAATAATATAAAAATCACGTGTCACTCACTTTTTTCGTACACGCTTATTCCGAAACCACTCTACCATTTTCAATGAAATTGTGAATGTGTGTGGTTTAATTCCAGCTTAAAGAGATTATTATTATTTAATCATATTTATAATAAGATATTATTTACAGTTTATTCTTTGGTGGAAACACTCAGAGATCTGCTAATCTCGAATTATCGTGGAGATAGGAACTAATAGTGAGTATTGTAAACAAAACTACTGGCCAACGTGCGGAAATGAATAAGAGAATATGTATTTATGTGGTAAAAAGTGTAAAATAACTGGTTATATCTAATTGCCCAATGAAATTTGGTGTATTTGCAATATACAGCAGTGTATGGTTGTAAAAATGTCATATATTTCCCATATTATGATGTGATACATATCTCGAAATCCGTTTTTAATTGAAACTCGTGCTTACAAAACTGTTTACGAGTATGTCTAAAGCCCAACGCCGCGCGCCGTCGCCACCGGCGCGCGGCCGTTAGCGAGAAGCGAGTAGCGTCGACAACTGAAACCGATTTTGGTTTGAAAGCCCTATTTTTAATGAAGGTATAGTATATAGTATTCAAACATAAATGTCATACAATTATAAGTCAAACAAAGCTAATTTCGTGGATATTGAAAAACCTTTTTCTATGTTTAATTTCAAATTAAGGTTCTCCACCGCTAAGAAACACAAACTTTCTAATGACATAATGTTATATTTATTGCTCCATCAAACATTAAGTTCACTGAATAATTATTTTTCTTTCTTTCTTTCAGATCTTACTGATGTATTCAAGGAAACGCCTGAAAGGATTTTGTCAGAGCAGAACCTGGCTAATTTGACATACGTAAGTCAGAGCTTTAAAAATAACACTGATGAACAAGGTTTTTGTCACACAGATAGCGGATAGCTTCATTCCAAACACACAAATTGTTCCTTTGTGGTAAATTGCGATTTAGTTTATCGTTGTTTTTTCTCAACAAGCATAAGAAGTGTTTCAATGATTATAACAGTTTTTGCTACGTGTGTGGGGAACTTTGATTATACACATGTCTAGATAAAGAGTTCGAGCGCAAAAAAATATCAGGCAACTGTTGGCTTATAAGCTCGTCCCGCCCGCTCAGTGACGTCACTGTCATTGTACGGTAAACACGCGTTGAGTGACATAGAAAAATGAGGATTTGCGCTGTACAATTGTGCAGGAATTAAACAAAACAACTAAAAAGTTACCTATCATCGATAGGTAAACTTTAAATAACGATATTGTGAAGAAACAATTAAATTCATAAAGTGTAATTTTATCCAAAGATATAATGCCATTTGACAGCCATGTTTACATGGTTGCCTGTTAATTGAATGTAAAATTTCCCATTTGAGCGTTAGCTAATTAAAAAAAATGTTTAATCATGTTTCAAAAAGTATATTTCGAGATTTCAAGCCACCTTTTAACTGTAGTGCTGGATAATATGCATATAATGATTCTTCAGTTTAATGACGTCTTGTTAAAATGCGTATATAAGGTCTATCTATTCATACACGAAATCACTTAAGGGGGGACATTGTACTCATCATTATGAACAACTTTTACTATGGGACGAACCCTAAAATCACGAAAAAAAAAACTGCTGTTCCATACATTTTGACGAGTTATGCGAACATAATTAGGATTCAGGGGTGGTCCCTTAGTAAAAGTTGTTCATAATGATGAGTACAGTGACGGGTCAGAGGTTTAGTGTATGAACAGATAGACCTTATATAATAAAATAATAATGTTGTTGTTAAAACAAAAATAACTAGAATATTAAGAATAAATAACCTTCAATAGCAATAAACACATCTGATCATGATGACATCTGAATTATGATGAGGCATCAGTTGCTGTGACACAGCAACTAAGCACCGATTTACCTTCGTGTAGTTTAATAACTGATGAAATCCGGTTTTTTTTTCTATATATGACTAAATTGAGTCGGCCAAACTGCATCAAAATCCATTGGGTTGTTTACAAAAACAAAAGGGACAAGCGGCTTTATATAATAGCTATTAACTGTTGCCCGTGACTTCGTTCGCGTAGAAATTTTGATGAGGATGTGTGAGAAAAAAACTAACTAACAGGCATATAATGTTTCTCCTTGCCAAATTTCAGCCAGATCCGTTCAGCCGTTCTGGCGTGATTCAGTAACAAACAACCAAACTACAACAACCAAACTATCAACTCAACTGTCAACTAGCCAAACTTTCGCATTTATAATTACTATATTATAAATCTCAAAGTTTGGATAGACGGATTGAGGTTTGTTTGTTAAGATTATTAGATCATCACCTTTATCAGCCGTTCTCAACGGCCACCATTCGGACCTCCCCAACTGTCATAGTCATTCACCCAGAAGCATGCCTCCATTAATATAACGTATCGCAACATTTCAGGACCACCACAACTTCTACAACAGCACGTTTATCGGCAACCAAGAGTTCTTCAAGGCCTACTGGACCAACATCACCATCAACAAGGCGGAGGTCCACCAAGTGCTGAGCAACTCGCACCGGAGAGCCACTGTGAGTATAAACAGATTGATTTGATTTGATGGTTATAGTACATAGAACATAGATATTAGTCTCTTCTATGAGGACTGGGCTGGAACCACCATGCAGGCCCAGTGCGTCCTGGCAAATAACACATGTTTTCGAATATTTTGGTTCTTCAACCGGTTTCCTCACTGTGTATTCCTTC
>CAXKUT010000414.1:0-29354 GCA_964057025.1 Standfussiana lucernea | reverse complement strand
CAGAAAAAGCAACGTCTCTATTTAATTTGAGTGGACACAAATTATAAAATGGTTTTGTACCACTACCTGAGTATAATTATGCAGTTATTTCACTCTCCTGTAAAATTGCTATTTTTGACTTACGCGGTGTTAGAACTTCAACGACGATATATAGATAAATACATAAACACACACAACCATACAAATTTACCATGACAATAGAACTTTATGTTGCAACATGAAATATTAAATACGAGAGTTGTTGGTTTTAAACTAAAATATGCAATAGAAAGATTGCAGAAGATTTGTCTTGACTTTGGGAGCCTATGGCGTTGCCATAGTGTCGTAGTTGTATCTCCGATTTCAAGAGAGTTGGTTGTACTTACAACTCATGTCATAATGTCCAGGTACGCTTTCAGTAGCCGGATCGCCGCAGCCGTTCAAACCGATCACAGAGGAACCCAGCATCATCACACGGATGCCGCACATGATCAATCAACAATACAGGTGAATATAATTATTATCCTTTGATTTTGTTAATCGTGCCTTTAAAAGCGGTACGATTTACGTGTTTATGTTTATTATTTCATCACCACTGCTCTCAAAATGGTGAAGTAAAACATCGTTAGGAATCCGGCATTTCCTAGAACCAAAAATTCGAAGTAATCCATCAACCTGCACTGCGCGGTGGATTGTCTCTCTCACAGAAGGCTTGTGTCCCACTCGTGGGAACTTTATGGGCTGATTAGTGATTATGCTTGTCTAGTATTCCCCAAAATTGTCTGTGTCTTTTATTTTGTGTTAATGATACATTCTTTCCAGGGGTCCGATGATGTACCCTGGCGGCGCTCAGTACGGGCCGCGACAGAACATGTCCATGTACCAGCTGCACCCCGCGCTGGGCCCCGCCGCGCGCCAGTTCCCGCAGTACTACCAGCACATGCGCGGCCTGCCGCCCGGACACCCCTCGCACCAGCCGCACCCCTCGCATCAGCAGCACCCCTCGCACCCCGGCGCCTACCCCCCGAGGGTACCCTACTCCACCGCCACCTCCCCCGCCCCGCCCGGCGCGCGCCCGCACGGTCCTCCGCACGGCATGCCGCCCGGGCAGCACGGACAGCACGGCCTGCCCGGGCCGCACGGCTCGCCCGGACAGCACGGCCCGCCCGGACAGCACGGTCCGCCCGGACAGCACGGCCCGCCCGGACAGCACGGTCCGCCCGGACAGCACGGTCCGCCCGGACAACACGGTCCGCCCGGACAGCACGGCCCGCCCGGACAGCACGGTCCGCCCGGGCAGCACGGTCCGCCCGGACAGCACGGCCCGCCCGGACAGCACGGTCCGCCCGGACAGCGCGGTCCGCCCGGACAGCACGGCCCGCCCGGACAGCACGGCCCGCCAGGACATGGCCCGACACCCGGACATGGCCCTATGCCCCCGGGACACGGCCCACCCACCAGCAATCACGGCCCGCCAGGACACGGCCCCTCTCCCCCCGGCCTCGGCCCCCCGGCGCGCGGCCCGCACCCCGCGCACGGGCCGCTCGCGCTGCACCGGCCGCACGCGCCCGGCGCCATGCCGCCCACCTCCAGCCCGCACGGCATGCCGAGCTCCGGCCTGCCCGGGCAGGGAGGGCCGCTCGCTATGCACCGCGGCATGCCGCCCGGCTTGGCCGGACCCCTCGCTGGAGCATTGCAAGGCAGAACAATGGAACCCCCCTCCACGTCTCCTTCGGCACCCCCGCGCGCCACGCCGCCCTCGGACCACGAACCGCCCGTGCGGATCAAGGCGGAAGTCAAGACAGAACCCGAGTACCAGTCACCTGCAGGCTCGCCGGCACGCGAGCCCTCGCCCACACCGCCGCGGGACGAGCCACCCAGACCGAAAATCAAACACACAGAGAACAAGGATCGACGGCCGCGCTTCCCGTTGGGGCCCTACGCGCCCCAGTACGGACCCTACGGCCCCTACGCGCCGCCCCCCGGCCCCGCCGAGCGCGGTGTGCCATCGGGTCCCCGGCCCCAGCAGAACTTACACCACCCCTACGCCCCCGAGGCACGGCCGCGTAGCCCCGCATCAGCGGAGCGGCCGCACTCGCTGGAGCCGCCCGGTCACGTACCGCCCGGTCACGTGCCACCCGGTCACTTGCCACCCGGTCACGGACCACCGTCGCATGGGCCGCCGTACTTGCCGCCGCACATGCGCCCCATGGCGCGGCCGGCGTACGGGCCGGTGCCGGGCGGGCGCGGCAGCCCGGCGGGCCCGGCGCCCTTCGCGCCGCCGCACTACCCGGAGGTGCCGCGCACGTCACCGGCGGGCCCGCTGCCGCTGAGCGTGCGTCCGGAGCGGCTGGCGTCGCCGGCGCGGCTAGAGCCGCTGGGTGTAGTGAAGCAAGAGGCGTTGGGCTTGGTGAAGTCGGAGTCGCCGTCGCCGAGCGGGCCGGGCGTGCAGGCGCTGCTGGCGCGCTCGCCGGCCGCGCTGCCGGGCCCGCGGCCGGACGCAGAGGGGCCGGTGGCCCGGCTGCCGGACGGCGGCGTGGCCGGGTCGGTGTTCGGCGGGCTGGTGAGCTACTTCTCGAGCCAGCACGAGGACGACGACATCGACGCGTGACTCCAGTACTCTGCACTCGCTGTACATACCGCGCGATAGATAATTATTATATTTATGCCCTGTACGATATTATGTGTTAGCGTAGGAGATTTAGTTTAGCCATAGGGAGTAAATATTATATATTATTATGAGTCTTTTTGGTCTCGAATAGGCGAATGTATTATTATTTTGGTTATGTTTAAGTGAGATTTATTTATATACGACCGATAGGTACTTACAGTATACTCTGAATACGAATTTTATTAAAAGATCGATGACATTTTTTTTGAAAAAATAAATGTTTTCTCCTACAAAATACATGTATTATTTCACTACTCTCTTTTTTGTTTTAATCTCCATTAAACCAGCTGAGGGATACTTCATTATCAAGTGGTTGAATAGCAAGACTGCGTTAAGTATGTATACTTATTCTGGTATAAAAAAAACAGCAATTTACTGCAAAACTATTTATTTGCGAGGTCTCCCGGCGACTTTTTTACTTCCTGCTGCTTGTTTGTTTTTGCCGCCAAATGATAGTGGTTGATCTGAAAAAAAAAAGTTAACGTTACACAAAAAAATTCAATACCTCATAAACTACATTCAGCATTTCATCTGTAATGTGTTGTTATTTCAATTAAACTTTCAATCGTTATTCGTATTCACAACGATGTCGATTATTTTTGTCTTGTCCATTGATTAAACTAAAACTAGTATTACTTCCTCTCTCTTTATGATTTACAAATAAATGATTCTGATTACTCACCAGGGGGTGCTATCTTGAGCGATATATCGTAGGTTTTACTCTTCGGCCTCTTGGCGGCTGGCTCCAGCTTCTCAGGCGTTTCTGTTGGTGTGACCGTCTCTTGCGTTGCGGCCCAACCATCCTGCAAAAGCAATAAGTTTTTTTAAAATATTAAATGGGCCTACTCTTGATCTCAATCTTGTCCCCGAACACAATTTTGATTATAATACTCAAGTACTTACTGACAAAAAATATTTCAAATGTCTATTTTTGGCATAGTCGTAATAGAGTCATCATCTGCCTAGCCTTATCCCAACTATGTTGGGGTCAGCTTCCAGTCTAACCGGATACAGCTGAATACCGGTATTTTACATGGAGCGACTGCCTGTCTGACCTCCACAACCCAAGTCGTATACTGTACTTTTTTCATTAAGCGATACTTAATTGAATGCATAAATAGGAGTGAGAATTCTACATTCTGACCGTGCAAAATCATTTAAGGTGTCGCGTACTCTTCGTTAAAACGGGCATTATTAGAGACGGAAATACTGATTACAAATTAACGATTCGAAATTTTAAAAAGTTTCATCCTTTGCCACATACCTCTGGGTCCTCAATTTCCGGTGCTATGGGCAGGAAGGACAGCATGTGCTCGTCCTCTCCTTCTTCATCAGAACTGCAGAAAGCTGCCACAGGTTCGCAAGTCGTCACATCCACCTGTTTCAAATGGAAGAGCTAAATCTAAATAATTTAGTTTTTCTATGCGAAAAGTGGTTGAGTAAAACTGAAAATTGCGAAAACTAAAATCACATTTTACACAGGGGGACTTGTTTTTACACAGAGTGGAAGGGAGACCGACGCTAAACTGGTTACCACATACTCAGTACATCATTCTTAACCCACCACATAGAAATTTTTCGTCGGTTATTAAAAAAATAATCAGCTGTTCAGTACATTTGACCGTATAGGTATTACAGTGTCAGTGTTAGTAGGTATTGTTATGAAAATGCACATAACATGAAAAAAAAAACCTATTAGTGAGTCAGCAAGATGCTACCAGAACATTACTGGCAGCAGTGACATTGTGTGACAGTGTGCATTGAAAGTGTCACCACTCTGGAAGGCTTTTTGTGAGTACAATTCAGCCTATCGCACAAAAGGGCTGAATGAAAAGCAAATGCATGTGGCTGAGATGAGGATGCTAAGGGGTATGTGTGGTGTTGCGCGAATGGATAAAATAAGAAATGAGTACATAAGAGGAAGTCTGAAAATGCCCGGTGACTGTAAAGTTGTGTGGTAATTGGTTGTCGTGATATGGGCATGCGATGCGGTGGAATGAGGAAACTAGCGTCAGGCAAGTTTTGAGTATGAATGTGAATGGCTATAAGAGTAGAGTAAGACTAAAGAAACGATGGATGGACTGTGTGAAGGTTGATATGGCTAGAAAAGAGGTGACTGCTGAGATGACGAGTAAGAGAGAAGTATGGAAGAAAATAAAAATGATGATAAATTCAGGCTATCGCAGTTTACTGCTGGACATAGGCCTCTTTCAAGCTATGTCACAGCATCCTGTCCTCCACATCCAGTCTGCCCTGACAACTTTCTAAAGTCTTCAGTCATCGTTTTTGTATGACTAATAAATATTACAGCTTCACAAGTGCACATACCTCCACCTCCTCATCATTATGAGCCTCGCCTGTTTGGTCCACTGATCGATCTTCGTCTTCTACATCAAACTCGCTCTCCCGTTCTTCATACTCCACGTTCTCATCAAGCTCCTTGAAGTCTGGTGCAAACGCTGACCAGTTCTCTACTTGATTCTGTGCCCATATTGAGACTACGCCTGTGAATTAGGATAAGCGGTAATTTCTTAGTACCTAATATACTGTAACGTGTTTTTTAAACTGTTACATGCTTTTCATATTTTAGTCGATTTCGGAACGATTTTTATACTGTCTTTTATTGTCTATGGTTCAGTTCGGCAACTGTCATTTTTTGACGTTTCACTTTACGACCTGATTTCGTCATCGAGGCATTTATCTCGCCAAATTAATTTTACAAATCCGGTATAATCACGGATATTTTTAGGCCAAATGATGCCATAATCGCTGCCTTAAACACCCAGGACGAGGTGTTCAGAAGGAGGGATCCCTAATTTCTTCGGTAAGATTTATTTCTACCAGACCAATATGTGGTCATCATTTTAGGTTCGTGTTTTAAGTCAAATTGATGTTTCAGGATTTCAATATTGGACGATGCTCTAGTGTGATTTTCACCTACTTGGATTTATCGGTGCACACGGGAAAAGTCATTTATTAACGGAAAAAACGGTAAGTTCCTTCTTGGGACGCCATGCTCCCCACGTGTTGAAATTCTAATAGACTTGTGTATTAACCTTTTAAAATTTTGTTACAGCCCTGCTGTGGCGTTTTTCTTCTACTTTTTCTTTTTCTTTCGTCTGATTATAATTTTCCATTTCATGGATTCTGGATTCTCTCATCTTCGACGCCGAAATCTTGAGGTCTAATTTAACATTTTTTTTAGCCAGACATCTGGCCCAAACTTAATTTACTTTCTTCATATAAAGATGCAACAATAAGGATAATCTCAAATTAGTAATTTAATATTTAAAGTAAAAGGAAGCTACTGACGTAATAAAGAAGGTATTAACAAAGGTATTTCCATTGTTCCTATAATCCTAGTTTAGTCACCCCCGGAAGATTAGAAGTTCGACTCTACAAATGGTCTATCTGGCAAGTATTTTTTAAATGTAGTGTGCGTTCCCAAGGCGCCCGAAATTCTTTTATTGTTACACATACATCTTTTTTTTAAATTTTTAATAGGAGAACACACACACACACACACATTTTTTTTTGCTCTTGTATGATTTCTTACATAGGATCTTACACTTGATCCCACACACACCCCGGGTCTGTTACAGTTTGTCGCTCTGCGAACAGGGACTTGAAGTAGCTTCCTTATCTTGTTAGTTATTGTTGCATCTTATAATTTGTATTATTGTTTACAGCACACATTATATAGTTTCTGTAAAACATTATTGTTTATTGTTGTAATTTACAACTTGAATTTTTTTTTGATGTTTCCTTGTAAGTAAACAATATTTCCTAGTAACATTATTGTACTATTGTGTATGTTTAACTTTTATGGTTACAGCATTACCCATTTACTCTTGCAAAACCAACATTTGTATGGTAAGACAGTTTTGTTTTGTATAAGTAACTCAACATTGTAAAACTAAGTGCGGTGTAATTTTATTTCATATTTAATTTTAAGTGAACTTTGGTTTAACTTAACAATCATACTTTATGTGACTTGAACTTATATTGTAAATTATTGCTGCATCTTTTCATTGCTAAATACTTTAATATTTTCATAAAAAACAACTTTCAACTTTAAAAATATTTCAACTTAACCTCAAATATTTTATAACTTTTGAAACCTTGCATTTTGCTTTGCTCATCAATTATTATCATATTGTTTATTCAAAATGGATAAAGAAGTTCAGTCTTCTCTGCCTCTTGCTAAAGATAACATAGAAACTGATGGTGCATGCACAGTTCCTAATGTTGCACCTTTTGTTCCTGACATGATTAATTTGACAGATGTACCACATTCTTTTGATCATAATGACAGGATTGCACACTCTTCCTCAGCTTTTGCGACGAACGCTTTGCCTTCATTTAATTCAATGAATGTTTTGGTTAGTGAACATATTAAAAAGAATTTTCCTTCTGCAATTAAGTTGCCCTATTTAAAAAAGAGTAGAACATAGAGTATAGTAATATAGATTAAGTATAATTAAATTCGATGGGAAATCTTGTGTTAGAGAATTTATTACTGAAGTTGAAGAATATTTTTATACAAAAATTTTGATGAAATTTTGTTGGTTGGTTCATTTACGGACTTGCTTAGTGGTATTGCTCTGAAATGGTTTCGCACAGTTCGCTTTCGTATTCCATCCTGGCACGAGCTTAAACTTGCTTTACTTAAACGTTTTGACAGGCCGGATTTTGACTATTTTCTGGAACATGACCTTCGTACGAGAAAACAGAAGAGTTCTGAATCTCTTCCAGATTTCATGACAGAAATAATGGACATGGCTAGTTGTCTTTCTTTGCCATTGTTTGATGCGGTTTTGATTAACATTATTAAACATAATATGTTACCTATTTACACACCTTTTTTTATTTGGTAAGCGTATTGATTCTGTAGAACAATTTCTTGTTCTTGCAAAAGAACTTTGGAGTAGAAAATAAAACCTTATATTAATTTTGTAAAAGTGCGATCCTAATAGTAATCTTAATTGGAAAATAGTTATTCCTATAGAACATATTTTAGATACAATTCATTCTAATCATGATTTCATTAATTCTGGGTTCAAATAGTCATGAACAATTTTCACAGTTAGGTTATAAAATAAATTCTGTTTCTAGTGCTGCTTATACAGCTGATGGTTCTTCATAGAAAATTATTGGTACACAATTTACTTTTAAACATTTCGTAGAATTTCTGAAAGGTTTTAATATCACTATAATATTTTATAATACTTTATACACGCCTCAAAACAATACAGTTGAGAGATACAATAAAACTGTTGAAACTTGCATAGCTTGTTTTGTTAAAGATCATAGAACTTTGTCTAAGTATTTATCTAATAATGTTCAATTAGCTTTGAATAATAGTGTTAATCTAGCTACAGATTTCACCCCTAATTTTTTGATGTTTGGTAGAGAACTTATTTTTGATGCTTCTTTGCATCGTTTTATAACTTGAGTGAACTGGAAGTTTCCAATAGAACTCACTATGCTGATTCTCTTAACTCACTTAGTGATATTTTTGTTAAAGTTCAAACTCATTTATTAAAAGCTTATCAGCTTATCTATTATATTAAGGGTCGTAAAGTCATTTCTTTTGATGTGGGGAATGTTGTGTGGAGAAGAAGTTTTGTTCAATCTCTTGCACCTACTTATTTTTCGGCAAAACTTGCTCCTAAGTTTATTAAATGTAAAATTAGTGAA
The DNA here is from genome assembly GCA_964057025.1 of Standfussiana lucernea. Classification (NCBI taxonomy): domain Eukaryota; kingdom Metazoa; phylum Arthropoda; class Insecta; order Lepidoptera; family Noctuidae; genus Standfussiana; species Standfussiana lucernea. Next base: position 21,004 of record CAXKUT010000414.1, on the reverse strand, counting down.
AAGATCTCTGATAATGTTTATATTCTGAAAGACCTTAATAAGGGTACCGCTGGTCGTTATCATGTTAAGGATATAATAAAATTTTAATTTGGTTTCCAAGTGTTAGTCTTGATTTTGATAATTTTGTTTGAAGCGCGCTTTTGTTAGTGTGATGTACGATGGGATGGATGATAGGTTATTAGCACTTTAAATGAAGATGTATGTTAGGTAACTTCTTATAAATTTGTTGAATTTGAGATCTTAACACTCTAAAAAACAACTTAGGACCTTTTAATAACCTTTTCTACCCACACAAATACATTTTTCATATCGAAAGATCTTATTATTATTTCTAAGTATTATTATTTTTTATGCAGTCTTGTATGCAATTTTTTTTGTACATTCTTGTATACAATTTCTGCATTGGTACCTACTACTTTTGTACACTCTGTTCTCACTTGTAGAGGTTTACCTATCTTTCTTTTTTTACGGATCTCGGTATAATTTTTTCCTTGATTTCGTTGTTTTTTTTGCTTCTTTGCTCGGAAGATTGGTGGTGTTGTGCCGATCACAGAATGCATTTCTTTTTCCGCTATTGTGCTCGGGAAGTTGGTAGTGTTGAGCCGATCACAATATGCGTTAATTTTCGAAGGTGTTTGTGCTCGGAAGATTGGTGGAGTTGTGCCGATCACAACATTCTTCTTTATTTTTTTGCATCTTTAGAGATGTGGAGATTTTAAACTGTGTCTCACAGTTGTAATTCGTTCTTGCTAGTCAGTGGCGATGGTGCCTAACTGTACTCATATAGACATTTTTGGATTATTCTTGTTAGACAGCGGCAATTGCGCCTAACTGTACTTTTAATTTAATATTTTTCCTATTATATACTTGTTAGTCGAAGGCTATGGTGCCTAACCGAACTCATATTAGTATTTTTGTTGTATTCTTATACATATTGTTCAGCGACTACTACGCTTAACTGTACTTGTAATATTTCTTGGATTTAACTTGTTAGTCAGTGGCGAAGGTGCTTAACTGTACTCATGTGGTTCTTTTTGTATTATAGGTCGGTTGTGCATGTAGCTTGGCTGCACTTATTGTTTTTTTTTGTGTTTTGTTTCTTTTCCAGTATCTTTTTGGAAACGTTTTATTGGAATTTATATTTCCTGTCTTTTTTTTAAAAAAAAAAAAGTTTTTTTTTTACCTTGTTTGTTTTTAGCATAAAAGAAATTGCTTTCTTTTATTTTTTCGGGGAGGGATGTAATGTAACGTGTTTTTTAAACTGTTACATGCTTTTCATATTTTAGTCGATTTCGGAACGATTTTTATACTGTCTTTTATTGTCTATGGTTCAGTTCGGCAACTGTCATTTTTTGACGTTTCACTTTACGACCTGATTTCGTCATCGAGGCATTTATCTCGCCAAATTAATTTTACAAATCCGGTATAATCACGGATATTTTTAGGCCAAATGATGCCATAATCGCTGCCTTAAACACCCAGGACGAGGTGTTCAGAAGGAGGGATCCCTAATTTCTTCGGTAAGATTTATTTCTACCAGACCAATATGTGGTCATCATTTTAGGTTCGTGTTTTAAGTCAAATTGATGTTTCAGGATTTCAATATTGGACGATGCTCTAGTGTGATTTTCACCTACTTGGATTTATCGGTGCACACGGGAAAAGTCATTTATTAACGGAAAAAACGGTAAGTTCCTTCTTGGGACGCCATGCTCCCCACGTGTTGAAATTCTAATAGACTTGTGTATTAACCTTTTAAAATTTTGTTACAGCCCTGCTGTGGCGTTTTTCTTCTACTTTTTCTTTTTCTTTCGTCTGATTATAATTTTCCATTTCATGGATTCTGGATTCTTTCATCTTCGACGCCGAAATCTTGAGGTCTAATTTAACATTTTTTTTAGCCAGACATCTGGCCCAAACTTAATTTACTTTCTTCATATAAAGATGCAACAATAAGGATAATCTCAAATTAGTAATTTAATATTTAAAGTAAAAGGAAGCTACTGACGTAATAAAGAAGGTATTAACAAAGGTATTTCCATTGTTCCTATAATCCTAGTTTAGTCACCCCCGGAAGATTAGAAGTTCGACTCTACAAATGGTCTATCTGGCAAGTATTTTTTAAATGTAGTGTGCGTTCCCAAGGCGCCCGAAATTCTTTTATTGTTACACATACATCTTTTTTTTAAATTTTTAATAGGAGAACACACACACACACACACATTTTTTTTTGCTCTTGTATGATTTCTTACATAGGATCTTACACTTGATCCCACACACACCCCGGGTCTGTTACAATACAGAGACCAGTAATTTATTCGAATTTAAACCTTATGTCAATGCCGTGAAACACAAATGAGGTAGTTTTGGGGGAGGAATGTATCAAAACTGTATTTCGTATCCCGTTAGACTGACCCCAACATAATTGGCAATGGCTAGGTAGATGATGATTTTGTAGCCCGTTTTAACCCAGCCTAATCTATACATATAATAAAATAGTAACAGGCCGATGTCTGTACATTGAAGATATTGAAAAAAAAAATATGGGGGGTCTTTTTTAGAGCAACAGAAGCCAAAACATTAGTTTTTAGAATTTTTGTCTGTCTGCATGGATTTGAACGCAGTTTTCACCGCTCTACTGCTAAATGCCTGACTTAAAATACCACACTACAATACATTTTATCGCAGGAAATGATATTTTTCCGTTATTAGATTCTAAGTACCACGCGTACGAAGTCGCGGGCAAAAGCTAGTTAAAAATATAAGTTAAAGTTAAATTACCTAGCGAAACTGCAGACGCTCCCTGTTTTCGTCTTTAGATATCGATACTTATCACGTCTGCGTACCTTCGTTAGCTTTTTAATTTGATCTTTTATAAGTGACTAGCTGCCCGGCACAACTTCGTCTGCGTAACATTTTTTATTAATGCTCCGCTCCTATTGGGCGCAGCGTGATGTTTTATAGCCTATAGCCTTCCTCGATAAATAGGCTATCCAACACTAAAACATTTTTTCAATTCGAACCAGTACCTGAGATTAGCGCGTTCAACCAAACGAACTCATCAGCTTTATAATATTAATTTAGATTTACGCCTGACGCTTCTATTCCCAGCGAGAATAGTGACAGCGCATTGGTAGTTAGTACATACTTTCAGACAAGTTTAAGCATTTGAATTACCTGCACTAATACTAGCAATGATCGGTCTGATGGGGTGCCAAACGACGTCCAACAGCAGTTCTCCCTTCGTTCCGTGCAGGATCTTGACGAGGTTTCCGATGGACTTCTCCCAAACGTAAAGTGCGTGTTGCCGTGCTGATCCCGCGCAGATGTATTCGCCGTCGCCCGAGAAACAGCATTTTTTCCATGTTGTTCTATAAAGAAAATGCGTAAGTAGAATAAACGGCGTTGAGTTGCTTCTTGATAGTATGAAACAAGAAGGATCACCACAACTTTTTCCAATGAGGTCTTAGTCCTCGAAATTCAGAATTTCTTAGGATATTTGGAATTTATCGACTGTCTTGTTGGCCTATTGGTCGCAATCGCGAATGCTGAGCATGAAGCTCCGGGTGCGATTCCCGGCTCGGGCAAATTGTTATTGGTTTTTCCATCAGGAATTTCTTAGAGACGCAATTTCAATTAATCAATTCAATTTCTCATTTAGCAGACACGTAGTCAGGATTTGTGCATGGTTGATCGCAATAGCTCGCCCCCTATTACATGGGACTTAAACATAACTGGCGAAATGTGGGTGTACTATTAGGTACACCTCTGCCTAAAGCCCTTCGGGGAATATAGGCGTGATGTTATGTTTATGTTATTTGGAATGCAAGGTGTTTTTTACGTTATATGTTGATTAAAATTGATTTTGCACAGTTTCATCACATACATCATTTAAACTCTCGAAATTATATTTATGGAAATTGTCATAAAGGTACTTACGAAATAGTCTTATTTACAATTTTTTTGAAAAACAATAGCAGATAGTAATGTAACTCACTTGTTGACAAGGTCCTGTAGTTTCTGTATAGGTTCAGGCTCGCCATTGATTCCATATTTGAGTACATCCTTTGATGCGTAAACTCGTATGACGCGGTCCGATGTGTTTACTAGAAAGCAGCTGAAATAACATTTGTAATTCAATAAAAGACCTCAAAATTATATTAAATATCTTCTCTATGGTCTTTTGCCTAGCAGTTTGACACAATATAGACGGCAAGGTTGGTGCAGTGGCTGCGTGTCGCGGGTTCGATCCCCGCACGGAACAAATATTTGTATGGCCTACAGATAGTTGTTCCGGGTCTGGCTGTTTGTGTATGTGAATTTAAATGTTTGTAAAAGCACCCACGATACAGGAGATATTCCTAGTGTGGGGCAAAGTTTAAAAAAAAATAGGTTAACAAAGAATCAAAAAGGTTACATAGATACATTGAAACATTTTAAAGATTGAATGGTTATTTTAAACCTAAATCAATTGCAATTGTTATTTCAAAAGCTTAAAATAGAAAATGGTATCCACTTACTCTCCTCTTCTTGCAAATTCTATGCTTTTGATACTAGTTGTACTTGATGTGCCAACCACTATTTTAAAGCTAGCTTTCACTGCTAAGGTCTGAGTGTCTAAAATTAATATCTTTCCTTTGGCATTGCCTGTGTAGACGTGGTCACCTCTTCTGTCAAACGATGCTATTACATTTACGTCACCCTGAAATTTTATGAACATAAATTATTAATTCCACAAATTAATACTCTAAAGATTTTTTGAACTTCAGAAATTATTGCATAAATGAAGTCCAAAGAATTTGTTTATTTGTATATAGTTTTGACATAACCACTGTAAAATAATAATAATTGTTAAGGTATATTACATCAACACTGAAGTCATTTTTTAGAGAGCAACAATTTGTAACATCATATTATGCTAACATTAAGTAACTTCCAATAAGAATTGAAGGCTTTTAAATCATTGGTCCACAAAAAGTAATCCTAGTGTGGATGCACCTTTGCTTCACTTTTGTTGTTTATGCCAAACAGATGCACTGCAAGAAATATCTTTTGCTGCAACTTACGTCATCATCTATAGGTAATATTTTATGATCTCCATCAGTATCAACCAGCAGTGCCGCATGTCTCATGGGACACACCAGGAATCTCTTGTCATTTCTTGGATCAAACTGAACCCTCAGTATTGGTGTGGGGAACCTGTACCGCTGTTCACATTCTCCGGAAAGAACATCCCATATGCACACATTGTGGTCTGTTGATGCTGAAAGGAGCTGTAGACAAAATAGTAATTTTTTAATTTATGTTTTAAGGTCCAGAACTTCTTATTTGCTATTGCTGCAAGTATTTTGCAGCAATAGCAATTATTTGCTAGCAAACAAAATATTCATTAGACTTAAGTGATATAGAACACCAACATACCTTTTTACAATTCCTCGACCAGCTAAGACTGCACACAGGGTACACATGTGCCGATATTGACTTAGCTATCCCCCGAGTAAGGAAATCCCATATAAATATCCTGCCATCATTGCAGCCCACTGCTAAGAGAGTCCCTCTTCTGTTGAAGGCACATGTTGCTGCCAGTGATATTGAGTCTAAGGTGCCATCGAACTCCTGAGGAAATATTGGTGATCAGCTGTTGTATGGTTTGTTTATAAGTTGGTAGTGACTTTAAAAAAATAAAAATAATAACACTAGAGTAACAAAGTTATATTTCATAGTTTTACATTGACATAAATTAAAAAAACAATTGTGTGTATCTTTGTAAGATGCAATTATAATTAATCAAACTAAAGTTTGTCCACCAAACATTATGGTCAATATAAGTGGATGCTTACCTCAGGATAGTTTTGACCAAATGATTCTGAAAAGGGCACGCAATATTGTTTAGTAAATATGGTAAACAAAAACAAATTACAGAAAGTGCTAGAAAGTCACTTACCAAGTAATTCCAAATTCATGATTTTATTAAATTAGGTTTAATTTGGGTAAATATTATTTCTAATGAATCTAGTTACTGAATAATCTATCTAAAACTTAACTAAATTAACAAAAATCTAAGAAGCAAACACTTTTTCAGAGTAGCCGACTGACGCGCATTTGACATTGTCAATTTTTGACAATTCCATTCCAGGCTTTTTAATCGTTCCAGGGAGCGGGAATATGGATATGTGAAGCATTTCATGGAATTTTAGTTTTGTTAAATTTAAAAAAAGTTAAATACCCCATTTATTAACAAAACAATACAAAAAAATTGGTTTTTCAATGGTTTTATGGCCTTCACACTAATTATTAATTTAACTAGTTATTTGTTTTGGAAACTAACATTACTATTATTAAGTCACACAAACATTACTATAATAATTAAATTAGTTGAAATCTCTCAATCGCAAACAATAGCTTTATTGTTTGCGATTTTTATAATAATGCCTGCCGGTGTTTGTTGATTAACACTTGAAAAATTACCAATATTAGACAATCAAAACTAAGCTTCAGTGCCAAAAAGAAAAAGTCTGTGGTTTGAACTATGGTTAGAAGTAGGGATGGTCAATTTTGGAAAAACATCGACGTTGACATCGGTGTTAACATCGATTGAAAATAATAATTGTTTGAGAAAAGTCTTCCGCAGCTGTCGATGTTGCTGTGCAGTGCCTGTGCACAAATTTTAACGGCTGGTTCCTTCAAGTGATGAGAGTTAAAAACATTAATATCATCTAAAACCCAATTCACACTAGATGGCTTATGGTATTCCAATGTTCTAATATATTAACAATTTTTACGAGGACTTAACATTGATGTTTTCCTGATAAACATCGATGTTTATCTACCACCGATCATCCCTAGTTTGAAGTAACACTGCATGACAGTGAGTGTTGTGCTGACACATTTTTGGAGGAACCGTCAAACTTCATTTCGTACCCGGGGAAAAAAAAAGATAATATATCAGATAATCGATGTGAGCGGAGTATAAAATTGATGATCACAAAACCGTCAAACGTGTATATGAAGTTATTGTGTGCGTTTTCAAATCGATATAAACAAATAGCGGCCGTAAAAACACATTGTGAAGTTGTGTTTACAGCAAAGCGTAACCAAATTCGCGCGTACACAATGAATATGGATATGGATAGTAGTAACAGTTGGCGAGGCGTGCCTTTGAGTGAATTGTACGGGTCGCAATCGCCTTGGGGAGCTCCAGAGTTCCCGCTTGTTTCGCCTTCGTACAACCATGCTGTGTTGTATCATGTGCCGAGTAGTGGATGTGTGGCGAACGATAGGCCTCCAAAGCCGCAAATCGGGCAAGACAAATGGGACTCCGAGCACGTGCGGATGCCCTGCTCTGACCAGAGTCTCTATCCTGTTGAAGATGTGAGTAACAGCTCTCTGGTTGTAATAATAGAGACAGAACTTCGTTTTTGTGCCTTATTAGTGCTGTGCACCATAGTTCTTAGTGAATGATTTTTGTTTATCATTGATTATGATATAAAGATACAAATATGTTGTGTAAGCTTAAGTGAAACACACATCCCGCTAGGTCCTGAAGGCTTCAATGCTTCTTTGATTCTTAAAGGAAATAAAGAAGGTAAAGTTTTAGTTTCTATCTGACTGTTATTTGACTTAATTTATCAAGCTACTCTTTATTTCAGAATAATGGTGAAACCCATCTCAAGAAACGCTGGAACATGATAGAGAGTGCTCTTTCGAAGCCAATCCGCAACAGTACAGATCTCGCCAACACTATACTGAGTTACAATACTAAGTTCAAGAATAGTTGGAAATTTAGAGGATTGCATAAGCTTTTTAATGAGGTATGTATATATCTAAGAGGTCTTCTCGTAAACATGATGCATTTATGACAGAAATAAATTAATTTAAAGCACATTGGTGCAAATCTGCCCATTAGTAGACTGGGCCTGTCTTACTGTAAGTGCTTGCCAATCTCTTTTGTTTGGCCCAAAATTTTGCTCCACAAACTCCATTTATTGTTATTAGATTTCATTATATTATGGATAAGTGATAGGGTTTCCTTATCCCTACACATTCCTTTCATTCATGAAGAGAATCGATAGTACTTTCATAAAGTCACCTATAGTATTAGAGTAAGTTTAGGGTGGGCAGCACTTAAAAATTGTGCAAAATGAAAGGGGATTACTCTACAATAACCTGTCAAGGAATTGCCTACAATTTGCCCTCCTTGTAAAATCTCTATGATTTTAACAATTATATTTGTTGTCGGGATATGGTTGAGGCCTTTGTTCAGCAGTGGAACATAAAAGGCTAATATAAATAAACTAAATAAATAAAAAAATTGTTGGCATTTTCAGTAAATTTTTCTTATGTTACTATAGCTATAGATATATACACAAAAACAAATGTTTTTCTTTCAGTATTTAGAAGAGGAGGAGTCACAATATTTCTTTGACGTTACTCTGCCAGAGATTGCTAAACTTGCACTAGCTCTGCCTAAATTGGTGCAGGCACCAATACCATTGTTGAGGTAAGATTGATTATAATAAATTTATCAATTAAAACAATCATTTTGGAATGCAGTAAAATTCAAGTTAGTCTTTCGGATAAGATAATGGTAGATAGTGTAAAGATTAACTAGATTACCATTAAAATTAATTATTAGAGAGATACACTCTATAATAAAGAAACTGTATTTTGTTTGTTTGGATGGTGATATCATATTTTTTTGCTTTGGTTAGCTTTGATGTTTTATTATCCTGCCTAGATATAGTTAACTGACTAGCAAATGCTCCTTGTATTGCAGACAACACAAGAACCGCTCCGTGTCTCTGTCACAGCAACAAATAGCTAGTCTACTCGCCAATGCGTTCTTCTGCACTTTTCCTAGAAGGAATTCTGCCAAGAGAAATTCGGAATATGCGTCATATCCTTTCATCAATTTTAATACGTAAGCATTCTTTTATTTTCTCCATATTACATCAGCCAAAAGTTTTAAAATATTAATTTAAAATATTTCCTTTATTTATTTCCATATTTTTTATTTTCCCATAAAAATAATTAAGAAAAAAACATTTAAAATTATAAAACAAAAGTACTATTATAATTAATACATACTCGTTTACAGATACCGATTCTATGAGGCAACAGATTCAGATGCAAACTTGGAGAAAATGAAATGTATCTGTCATTACTTTAGGAGAGTTGTAACAAAAGGTGACATTCTTTTATTTTATATTATAATTTATTCTAATGATAAATTAAACTAAGTGGGTTGTGGAGGTCAGATGTACGCAGTCGCTTCATGTAAAATATTCAGCTGAGCCAGTTAGTCTGGAGCTAACCCCAACATGGTTTGAAACAGGCTAGGCAGATGACAATGATGATAAATTAAAGAGCCTTTGCGTTTCGGGTCCTTTTTTATTAATGACTTCGGTGGCTATTCATCCTAATAAGAAATAAAATCTAAACAGTTATAATTATTAGGAATGCGAAAGTAACTCTGTCGGTCTTTCTATTACGTGTTCATGCCTTTACGGCTGAAGTACATTCGAAGGCAGTTAGTTTCTTTTTATCAAGACTATCCATGGCTGTATCTACGTTGTACATGCGCTGTATCGTTGCAGTACAGTGCCGGTCGGTACGGTGACGTTCGCGCGGCGCTCGGTGCCGCCTCGCGACTGCCCGTCGTGGCCGCGCAGCACGCGTCTGATTGGCTCGCTGCCGCTTCACGTCGAGCCACACAACACGATCGAAGATGCTGATTCGTTGATACAAGTTGACTTTGCCAACAAGTAAGTGTACACCTAGTCATTTTATGAAAACTTTTTGGCAGCAATTATTCTGTGTATGGATTTTGATTGTAACTAATCATTAAACAAATTGTATACTTAGATCTACTACAGACATCCATTCAAATAACATTGATGATGAAAAAACCATTTCACACTTTCCTCAAAATCACCTTTTTTGCTATTTTTAACCGCCTTCCAAAAAAGAGAAGGTTCTATGTTTGGAGGGCTTGTAATTTATTTTTCTTCTTAAACAGGTACTTGGGCGGTGGTGTCCTGGGCCATGGATGTGTTCAAGAGGAAATTCGCTTCGTTATATGTCCTGAACTGATGATATCCATGCTGTTCACTGAAGTACTCAGGCCTAATGAAGCGCTTATGATGATTGGTAGGTTATATTTCAAGTTTAAATGTTCTGAATCAGGGGTTTAAAGTTGTAATGGAATTTATCTAAATTTATATAGTAAAAAATTGATTATGAAGCGCACATTTGTATTGCCCGTGTATATGTTAACATGCATGTAATTGTGTAGCCTCTGTTGGCGATCCAAAACTTAAAAAAAATAATAATTCATTCGAAATAGCGATAAAAGTTATTGAAATTTCTATGGCAGTAATAGATAAGAAAACCATTTACAAAGAAATTTATTCAAAATCTGAATCTCAAATTCTCACTTTTTCGAAATCATGCCACTGATTCCTTTGTCACCTTACTTTATGTCTCATCTTTTGGTCTTCCCTGTTCTATTTACGAAGTTTATGTATGAGAAATCAATTTCGTATCACTACGAATCGGATCATCACGGAGTTTGGAAACACAGGCTTGCAATTTCAAACACTACTATCCTCTTAGGTTGCGAACGGTACAGCAAGTATACCGGCTACGGGCACACATTCCAGTTCGCGGGCGACTGTCCGGACCATACTCCGCGCGACTCGTCCGGCCGCCGGCGCTGTGCCGTGCTCGCCATAGACGCCGTGCCCTACGCGAGCGTCACGCAGGAGTTCAGGAGAGAGGCCGTCACTAGGGAGCTCAACAAGGTATGATGTGACAGTCGTGCTCGCCATAGACGCCGTGCCCTACGCGAGCGTCACGCAGGAGTTCAGGAGAGAGGCCGTCACTAGGGAGCTCAACAAGGTATGATGTGACAGTCGTGCTCGCCATAGACGCCGTGCCCTACGCGAGCGTCACGCAGGAGTTCAGGAGAGAGGCCGTCACTAGGGAGCTCAACAAGGTATGATGTGACAGTCGTGCTCGCCATAGACGCCGTGCCCTACGCGAGCGTCACGCAGGAGTTCAGGAGAGAGGCCGTCACTAGGGAGCTCAACAAGGTATGATGTGACAGTCGTGCTCGCCATAGACGCCGTGCCCTACGCGAGCGTCACGCAGGAGTTCAGGAGAGAGGCCGTCACTAGGGAGCTCAACAAGGTATGATGTGACAGTCGTGCTCGCCATAGACGCCGTGCCCTACGCGAGCGTCACGCAGGAGTTCAGGAGAGAGGCCGTCACTAGGGAGCTCAACAAGGTATGATGTGACAGTCGTGCTCGCCATAGACGCCGTGCCCTACGCGAGCGTCACGCAGGAGTTCAGGAGAGAGGCCGTCACTAGGGAGCTCAACAAGGTATGATGTGACAGTCGTGCTCGCCATAGACGCCGTGCCCTACGCGAGCGTCACGCAGGAGTTCAGGAGAGAGGCCGTCACTAGGGAGCTCAACAAGGTATGATGTGACAGTCGTGCTCGCCATAGACGCCGTGCCCTACGCGAGCGTCACGCAGGAGTTCAGGAGAGAGGCCGTCACTAGGGAGCTCAACAAGGTATGATGTGACAGTCGTGCTCGCCATAGACGCCGTGCCCTACGCGAGCGTCACGCAGGAGTTCAGGAGAGAGGCCGTCACTAGGGAGCTCAACAAGGTATGATGTGACAGTCGTGCTCGCCATAGACGCCGTGCCCTACGCGAGCGTCACGCAGGAGTTCAGGAGAGAGGCCGTCACTAGGGAGCTCAACAAGGTATGATGTGACAGTCGTGCTCGCCATAGACGCCGTGCCCTACGCGAGCGTCACGCAGGAGTTCAGGAGAGAGGCCGTCACTAGGGAGCTCAACAAGGTATGATGTGACAGTCGTGCTCGCCATAGACGCCGTGCCCTACGCGAGCGTCACGCAGGAGTTCAGGAGAGAGGCCGTCACTAGGGAGCTCAACAAGGTATGATGTGACAGTCGTGCTCGCCATAGACGCCGTGCCCTACGCGAGCGTCACGCAGGAGTTCAGGAGAGAGGCCGTCACTAGGGAGCTCAACAAGGTATGATGTGACAGTCGTGCTCGCCATAGACGCCGTGCCCTACGCGAGCGTCACGCAGGAGTTCAGGAGAGAGGCCGTCACTAGGGAGCTCAACAAGGTATGATGTGACAGTCGTGCTCGCCATAGACGCCGTGCCCTACGCGAGCGTCACGCAGGAGTTCAGGAGAGAGGCCGTCACTAGGGAGCTCAACAAGGTATGATGTGACAGTCGTGCTCGCCATAGACGCCGTGCCCTACGCGAGCGTCACGCAGGAGTTCAGGAGAGAGGCCGTCACTAGGGAGCTCAACAAGGTATGATGTGACAGTCGTGCTCGCCATAGACGCCGTGCCCTACGCGAGCGTCACGCAGGAGTTCAGGAGAGAGGCCGTCACTAGGGAGCTCAACAAGGTATGATGTGACAGTCGTGCTCGCCATAGACGCCGTGCCCTACGCGAGCGTCACGCAGGAGTTCAGGAGAGAGGCCGTCACTAGGGAGCTCAACAAGGTATGATGTGACAGTCGTGCTCGCCATAGACGCCGTGCCCTACGCGAGCGTCACGCAGGAGTTCAGGAGAGAGGCCGTCACTAGGGAGCTCAACAAGGTATGATGTGACAGTCGTGCTCGCCATAGACGCCGTGCCCTACGCGAGCGTCACGCAGGAGTTCAGGAGAGAGGCCGTCACTAGGGAGCTCAACAAGGTATGATGTGACAGTCGTGCTCGCCATAGACGCCGTGCCCTACGCGAGCGTCACGCAGGAGTTCAGGAGAGAGGCCGTCACTAGGGAGCTCAACAAGGTATGATGTGACAGTCGTGCTCGCCATAGACGCCGTGCCCTACGCGAGCGTCACGCAGGAGTTCAGGAGAGAGGCCGTCACTAGGGAGCTCAACAAGGTATGATGTGACAGTCGTGCTCGCCATAGACGCCGTGCCCTACGCGAGCGTCACGCAGGAGTTCAGGAGAGAGGCCGTCACTAGGGAGCTCAACAAGGTATGATGTGACTCCTGATGGCACTCTCTTAATTACATATTAGTAACTAGAGATGAGCGCAAATCTTAGTATTCTATAAGTGTAAGGAATCAGGCGTTACTTTGCGCGGCGGAAATCCATGCCATTAAATGTTATGCAACTTTTAGTGTTAATTCCGCGAAAAAGATCTAGGCTGGGTCAGTATTCGAACAAGGAGCCCTTATTATTCGTTATACGTCTTTCCCACTATGACCAAATTTAGTATTTGAGTAGGTATTTCTAATTGAATAGCTGAAACGCGCAACTTCGTCTGCGTAACATTTTGGATTGATGCTGCGCTCCTATTGGTCGCAGCGTGTTATATAGCCTTCCTCGATAAATGGGCTATCCAACACTAAAATAATTTTTCAATTCGAACCAGTAGTTCCTGAGATTAGCGCGTTCAACAAACTCTTCAGCTTTATAATATTAGTATAGATAAGCCAACAACCTGTCTAACCTATTCCATTTTCCCCAGGCATGGGTCGGGGTATCATTCGACACGGACCCTCAATCCGCCAGCCTGCAGTTCCCGGGAGTAGCCACAGGCAACTGGGGCTGCGGGGCCTTCGGAGGCACCCCACACCTCAAGAGCTTGCTGCAACTGATGGCTTGCACGGAAGCAAGGCGACCCATGGCTTACTTCACCTTCGGAGATATACAGCTGAGGGATGATATCGTGAATATGTATAACTTGCTGGCACGGTATAATGTTACGGTTGGTGAGTAAAAATGTTATTTATTTTTCGTTGTCTTATCTTTTTGTAGTTTTTTATCACTTAAAGAAACAGTATTTTGTTTTACTTTGAGTAAGCTTGTATCTGTTACCTGCCAAAGCCGATTTCAGGCGTAGCTAGTTTGGCCAAACCGGTTTAGTGGTTTATCGTATCAGTATACACTAACCCAAACAAAGCAAATAAAATGCGCCTAAATTGGATTTGGCGTTCGCCGGCTGCTGCCGCGGCACCTGTCGCTGCGCTCGCTCGGCTCGCTCGACGCGCTCGTCTCGCTCGGCGCGCTCGGCTCGCGCGTGCTTGCTCGCAGTTCTAATCCATTTAGACGGGGTGCTCTATGGTCGTCTTTTTGTGATGAACCCTAATTTGGCCGGTAATTGGGTTTGGCTTAGGACAAACTAGTTTAGCTGGAAATCGGCTTTGGCCGGTAACAAATCCAAACCATGGGAACATTACAGACTGTTCATGCCAATTTAATTTTTAGTTTGAATGGTTGATCGATTTTAAATCAGACAAGACAAACGTTAGTGTGTTGAATACACTCCCAATTGTTAACTAAAATAGTCAATATTGCTGCTAGTAAAAAAACAATAGAAACAATCAGAAATGGCTTGTATCCTTATGCACCGACGTCGGTTCACACTGGGATTATGTGTTTATTTATTTATTCACAAAGGCATCACATCCCAATTTAATTAAATAATTATTTCAAAATTAAAACATTACGAAATTACATTAGAAATCCTATCATAAATCATCAGTCCATTCATTATGATCAAAAACACTAAAATATTATAATTATAAAATAATAACCAGTTCATTTAATTTACTATTTCTTTCTTTTCCAGGTCAACTATACAAGTACATAGTTCGGTTCTCTCAAGAGAAAGACGTGGTATTCAAGCGACTACACCCGTATCTGGAGCAACTGCTGAAGGGGGGGAAGGAAGCGTCGCCTATTCCTTGCGATGACGAAATGGAAACTGTAAGTGCAGTCCTTTCAATAATTTAAGTCTGACAGCAGCAAGCCAACGACCACCTTAAAATAATGAAAATCGCAACCGAACATATACCTTGTGGTGAAGATAGTAAATATCACTGTCATTTTGACAGTGATGCCCAAACATAAGTGACCTACTATTTATGTGTCAGATAATTTCAAACAGGTTCTGTTTATTTTTTAACTTGCTCCTACCCGCGACTTTTTTTTTGCGTATAGTTTCTTGTTTAACATAAAAAAAATCGACAATAGCGTAGTTCTTTATAAGTAAAAGAATTTATTAAATCGTATGAGTAGTGTCGGAGATTACTTCCTACATCCAAACTTAAAAACTTGACCTCTTTATAATATTACTAGCTTTTGCTCGCGGTTTCGCTCCCGTTATGTATGAAAATTAACCCACGAGAACATCTTAAATGTACGACCCTCGGCCACAATGTAGCTTCCCGTTAGTGAAAGAATTTTCGGATTCGAATCAGCAGTTCCGAAGATTACCCCCTACATACAAACTCATAAATTTTATAATATTAGTATAGATTATAGTTATGGTAGACTTATCTGGTGGATAGTGCCTGTTCGGACACTGTAAAATTACTTTTTAAGACCGTAGTCACCCATTTTTTTTTTTCTAGAAGCAATATGTAATTTTATCTATCATGAATTTCAGAGTATAACAGAAAACATACCGGCGACAGTAACAGCCATCGAATGCGAGCTCTCAAGCAAATCCCCTGACTTGTTCTCTCAGGACGACATGGATCAGAGCTTGCTTGAGGTCACCATACAATCTGAGAAGTCAGACCAACAGGCACCCACACCATCCCACCAGCCAACTAAACAAAACACAACAACGGATACTAATAAAATAGAAGAAAATAGACAAACAAATCCTCATATGTCTTTATTTGATGCCATGACGAAAATGGAAAGTGGTGAACTACAGAATCCAGCGACGTCAAATACATTGCTCGCTAACCAAAGAAGAAACTCTCTATTTAATGATAGCAGCCCGTCAATGGAACACGAAAATGAGCAAGTTTCTAAACATAATAAGAGTATCAGCAGGAAAATCACGGATTATTTCAGTAAGAAACCCATTTGATTTTATCCATGTCAGGTGTCTGAGGTGTGTTTATTTATAGTTCATGAAATTTTTTCGTGTCAGTTGTTTTATATATTTGGGGATAACTATTAAGAAACCTACACAAACCTTCAAGTGTTTGTCAATACACGCTTATTTTTAGATATGATTTTTTACCTATATTTCATTCACACGTGTCCACTGTCTGGAAAGTCAGGATAGCTCCAAGTCATCGGGACACTTCAAAAACACCTAGAAAGACTTTTTCAACCGAACTTACTTTCAGATTATTTGTGTATGTAATGTTTGATGGCATGTTTGTGATTAAATTTTTAGGAAAATGTGGTCACCGTGGTGAGTTTTTATTATTTAATTTAAATAATTTCAATTTGCCTTATTTGACAGGCCTACTATTTTAACCTTCTTATTTTGTTAAAATAACCATATGGGGTTACCAATATATTGTTGTTTTTTATATTGTATATTATACTTACCTCAGGAACGTGATTCTTGCTAGTTTTTAGCCTCGTTAAAATGTATTTTGAGATTAATAAAATGTGTAGCTTCTAAAACACTGTACCTGATACAATCTTTGTACACTTAGGACCACAATATTATTAATAAATAAAACACATACCGTAATATAATTAAAATTATTTATTATCCTTCATCATATTTCTAGCATACTAAACGTAATAAGTGTATAATAATAAATAATTGAATAGTAATTTAGTTTCAAAATATTTCAGCAATATACATATTAATAACTCGATAATAGGTTTAAAAGTTCAATAACTAAATTAGACATGCAAAGTAGGCGAATTATTATTGTATTAGTTTCATAATAACGTGTATCTATGAACATATTCCACAATTTGCTAATAATTTGTCAGTATACTCTACACTAATAATAAAGTTCATAAATATAAAAATTAAAAATGAACGATTAACTAGCGACGTTTCAAAAGTGATCATAACACTCTTTATTTATTTATTTTTTTTACAAATCTTTGGCGAACTATAACAATATATGAGAATAAACATTTCAATGGCTAGCTATCAATGCACTGGAGTTGTTCTGTTCTCAGTGACGGGAACATAAGGTACATCACTATGCTAACGTGATGGGCAGTCGGCCCAGTCTCACGCACAACACTAGCTCCAATCTTATAATTGATTATCTATAAAATCGTTAAATAGTTGGCGACTTTAACAAGTCTTTTAAAAACTTTCTTTAAAGATTGAATTCATTTGTGTATGTGTCCGACTGGGCAGACTGATCAATTCAATGATCGTTTAAACGACAATCATCAAACAATATTTGTCTAACGTATTTAGTTAACTAAATTGTTATATTACAACAAGTTGGGGCTGAGTGTTAGCGATGAAACAATTGACCGCTGCTGCAGTCTCTGTACAAAGTTCTATATCGCGAACATCCGGAGTTGTCGATAATTAGCCTATCTATCGATAGATAGCCTGAAACTTTATCGATATCGATAGATGCGTTGACAGTTTACAAATATTACCAAGGCAGTATCATTCAAATGATTAATTATTTTTGTGCTGTGCGAGAGAGATGGACGTATACGATATCTATATCGTCGTCTCTTTCACTGAAATAACGAGAACTCTTAAGCTCATAATTACTCGGCAACTTTGATTATCAACATCATCTATCGACGCCCATAATAATTGTCTTAATACTAAAGTAATTAATTCGAGTTAGTTAATAAAATGATATAACTTATGGCATCATATTGTACAAGTACTGGTAACGCGATACGACTGAAGGACAGCAACATAAAGCCGAGTCTAGTGTCGTATAGATACATAGTGTATTTGAATGGACGATCATTACAAGCGTATATCACAGGCACCGTGTGGTGACCTTTGTAAGCTATATATATACGTAAACAGTTCTGCAGACTGTACTTTTGCTCAGGATTACTGGGGAAATATAAAACACCAATTGTGAAGGCATTTTTCATATATTTAGGGTGAATGGCTGAAACAAGACTATCTTAGTTTATACATAAGTTTAAGATGGTCTTTTATTTACAAAGTAGGAAATATATTTTAATTTAAATGGCATATATTTTATATTTTTCATATTATACTATTTTACAGTTTATTTGTGAATTTACAGGTGGCTGGCATCGAATTCAAATCGATGATTAAATAAGTAATAAAGATCAAACCTTTTACAGAATATTAATCGTAGATTAGAAGCCAGGTCCCGAACAATCCTGAACACAAGCCGTCCTTGTTTACTCTTAAACTATTCCAATATAAGTTATCCAGAACAATGTGAGGGGACATAGTTTACGAGTATTTATTTGGTTCACCATTTTAATATATTCTGGGTTTATTGGGCGACTGAAACTCGTGGAAATAATTCGAGAACTTTCTTCTATACAATCAGAATTTGGCTAAAAGCTATCTTAAACTCGAATTGCACGTAGGCTGTACTTTATCTAAGTTAAATGTTTGCTTCAGTCCAGCCGCCCGTGTAGCCCGTACACTTTATCAAGTATGGCGTGTAACCATTCTAAAAAACGGTTAATGATTATGATTTCCACTTAGCATTAACACAGCGACACCCTGTCACCCGCCCGGGCGGTCCCGGGGCAAAAGGCTAGTAAGCTCCTAAAGATATGACGTCATTTGTATGTACAATCGATACTGTGAACTGAGGAGCACACGCAGTTCCACCGCGAGCCGATGAGTCGCCGGCGACAGTTACACGTTCATATATTTGTTGACCTCGGTCAGTATGTAGGATGTAGGCTAGCGGTCTTCAGGGCTCGAGGTGGACCTTAATAATTTAGAACCAAACCTGTGACGTCTGTCCAGAGTTGATAACTACTAAATATATCCAGTAGGGTAGTTCAAGCGAAACTAAGGAACGGAATCAAATCGGTTTCAGTACATATAGAGTGAGATCTTTTTCTTTACGGACGGCGCGTTATTGTAGTCCGCTGAGTGTACCCCGCGCGCCGCCAGGTACAGTCAACGCACCACTTACAATCTTTAGCAGAACTACGAGAGTAATATCTTCTCTACCTAAATCATACTCCTTTAACTTGTCCTAAGGTAACTTTAAACCTCTAACTTAACCAAACGGTTATACCATTCATAACTCGTCTCTACCATTCTATACCGATAAAATTATCTCAATTAACCTTAACTAATCTAAAGGTAATGGATGCTGACGTAACAGTATTCTGGATAACTTATCAAAATTAAATTAGTAGTATATTTTCATCTCATATAACATAGTAGGTTTATGTCAAAATATGTCGATCTAATGAAGTGAAGTAAGTTAGGAAGTTAGACATATCGATAAGATAATAATTAATTGCTCTATGATTACAAACTGCTCTATTACACCCGAGGAACGTAACAGTACCGGAGAGACGTTCTAAGTACACAAACGAGACAGTACCTTGTCATAGTAACACATAAACGTAAGTACGAACGTGTGCTTGAAGCTAAACTATGCTAAGCGATAGAAAAAATAAATAACAGAAAGGAGATATGACTAGATCGTTTTGTTTCATTACTAGAACCTACTATTCATAAAAGCACTATGCGCCTCTCTCCATATTTTATTATATAAATAGATATAATATGATTAATAATTCCCAATTCTAGGTTTTGTTTTTTTTTCTGATTAAAATATTGGCATTCATCTTATGTACTAACTAGCGTCGATCGGAGTGGGCGGGCGTGTTGTATAGCGTGACGTCACGTCCGCCGCCCCGTCGACGGCCTACCTAACTATACCGCTTACTAACGACCCGCCTTCGATTCGCATACCGCATACCGACGATCAGACGTTCAGAGTGCATCGGGGATGTTCACGTACGCGAGCGCTACGACAAAGAGTATGCGAACGATATAAATATTTTATAAAATGTCAGGAGTTAAATAGTTTTTTTTAGAAATTCGATTTCGTAATTCTAACAATGTTGTTGTTGATGTGTCGCGGAGTGCCGCGTGACGCGTGACAAGTGAGGATACTTCAGTAACGCAAGGCCCTAGGGTGAAGGTTGCTCGGCCGAGAGAAGGAACCAAGCGAAGCGCGTTAGTTGTCGCGAATGGGGAGCGTGAGATGAGGATGAGTTCGGTAACGCTACGAGACGACAGAGTATAAAAAGTAGCGACAGACTAGTGGACCCGAGAGCGGTGCGGGCGCCGGGCACGAGGTGCAGCCTGCGGGCACGCACGTGCTGCCTGCGGGCGCGAGGTGCCGCTGCGGGCGCGAGGTGCCGCTGCGGGCACGAGGTGCCGCCTGCGGACTCGACGGCAGGCAGTCGGCTGTCTGCCCACGTGACAAATTATTTAGATACATTTAAATAATTGCAAAGCATACCCTGTATCCTAGAATCACTTTTATGGGCGATTGTTTTATACATTCTGAGAGGACTCATTAATCTATTACAAATGTTCGCGTCTCCGCTATATATTTTTAGGGAATTTTAATTTTAATCAGTATAAAGATATAAGTACACAATATTATTAATCGTCCCGGGCGGTGCCCGGGCGCATTACGCCTACATTACCCACGAGGTGATATTATCGATAGTCGATATACTAAGTATACGTGTTCCGGTTTGGCATCGATTTGTGAACCTGTAACCTAAGTCGGTCGCGGCGCGGCGCCGCCGCCGTCGGCGTTGCACTCCACACACTTGCGACCCGAGCGCGACCGTGGCCGGCGCTGGTCACCACTGGCCACCACTGGCCACCACTGGCGACCAGCAGCGACCACTACACGCTCCTTAACCAGACAAGACTCGCCTGTCGAGCGGTCGGCTCGCAGTCGGTTTACGAAACGAGACCTCGTCGACAAAAATCTACAACGGTAACATAAGAAACATTCATAAATAAATACTTAACGCATCAAATAAAAACAACTTCAAAAAGCGTAACAACGTATTGCACAATGGTGAGATAAGACTCAGAGAAAAGAACTAGAGACACTTAACACGATATTACTTAGTTTTTTTTAAGGATATCGTTTAAACACACTGTTTACTTGAATCATCAAATCATAATCGCCTAAAACTAGAATACTATATCAATATAATATAATTATTTGTGTAAATATAAAATTCTATGTCTTGTGTGAG
>CAXKUT010000413.1:32500-45076 GCA_964057025.1 Standfussiana lucernea | reverse complement strand
ACCTAACCTAACCTAACCTAACCTAACCTAACCTAACCTAACCTAACCTAACCTAACCTAACCTAACCTAACCTAACCTAACCTAACCTAACCTAACCTAACCTAACCTAACCTAACCTAACCTAACCTAACCTAACCTAACCTAACCTAACCTAACCTAACCTAACCTAACCTAACCTAACCTAACCTAACCTAACCTAACCTAACCTAACCTAACCTAACCTAACCTAACCTAACCTAACCTAACCTAACCTAACCTAACCTAACCTAACCTAACCTAACCTAACCTAACCTAACCTAACCTAACCTAACCTAACCTAACCTAACCTAACCTAACCTAACCTAACCTAACCTAACCTAACCTAACCTAACCTAACCTAACCTAACCTAACCTAACCTAACCTAACCTAACCTAACCTAACCTAACCTAACCTAACCTAACCTAACCTAACCTAACCTAACCTAACCTAACCTAACCTAACCTAACCTAACCTAACCTAACCTAACCTAACCTAACCTAACCTAACCTAACCTAACCTAACCTAACCTAACCTAACCTAACCTAACCTAACCTAACCTAACCTAACCTAACCTAACCTAACCTAACCTAACCTAACCTAACCTAACCTAACCTAACCTAACCTAACCTAACCTAACCTAACCTAACCTAACCTAACCTAACCTAACCTAACCTAACCTAACCTAACCTAACCTAACCTAACCTAACCTAACCTAACCTAACCTAACCTAACCTAACCTAACCTAACCTAACCTAACCTAACCTAACCTAACCTAACCTAACCTAACCTAACCTAACCTAACCTAACCTAACCTAACCTAACCTAACCTAACCTAACCTAACCTAACCTAACCTAACCTAACCTAACCTAACCTAACCTAACCTAACCTAACCTAACCTAACCTAACCTAACCTAACCTAACCTAACCTAACCTAACCTAACCTAACCAACCTAACCTAACCTAACCTAACCTAACCTAACCTAACCTAACCTAACCTAACCTAACCTAACCTAACCTAACCTAACCTAACCTAACCTAACCTAACCTAACCTAACCTAACCTAACCTAACCTAACCTAACCTAACCTAACCTAACCTAACCTAACCTAACCTAACCTAACCTAACCTAACCTAACCTAACCTAACCTAACCTAACCTAACCTAACCTAACCTAACCTAACCTAACCTAACCTAACCTAACCTAACCTAACCTAACCTAACCTAACCTAACCTAACCTAACCTAACCTAACCTAACCTAACCTAACCTAACCTAACCTAACCTAACCTAACCTAACCTAACCTAACCTAACCTAACCTAACCTAACCTAACCTAACCTAACCTAACCTAACCTAACCTAACCTAACCTAACCTAACCTAACCTAACCTAACCTAACCTAACCTAACCTAACCTAACCTAACCTAACCTAACCTAACCTAACCTAACCTAACCTAACCTAACCTAACCTAACCTAACCTAACCTAACCTAACCTAACCTAACCTAACCTAACCTAACCTAACCTAACCTAACCTAACCTAACCTAACCTAACCTAACCTAACCTAACCTAACCTAACCTAACCTAACCTAACCTAACCTAACCTAACCTAACCTAACCTAACCTAACCTAACCTAACCTAACCTAACCTAACCTAACCTAACCTAACCTAACCTAACCTAACCTAACCTAACCTAACCTAACCTAACCTAACCTAACCTAACCTAACCTAACCTAACCTAACCTAACCTAACCTAACCTAACCTAACCTAACCTAACCTAACCTAACCTAACCTAACCTAACCTAACCTAACCTAACCTAACCTAACCTAACCTAACCTAACCTAACCTAACCTAACCTAACCTAACCTAACCTAACCTAACCTAACCTAACCTAACCTAACCTAACCTAACCTAACCTAACCTAACCTAACCTAACCTAACCTAACCTAACCTAACCTAACCTAACCTAACCTAACCTAACCTAACCTAACCTAACCTAACCTAACCTAACCTAACCTAACCTAACCTAACCTAACCTAACCTAACCTAACCTAACCTAACCTAACCTAACCTAACCTAACCTAACCTAACCTAACCTAACCTAACCTAACCTAACCTAACCTAACCTAACCTAACCTAACCTAACCTAACCTAACCTAACCTAACCTAACCTAACCTAACCTAACCTAACCTAACCTAACCTAACCTAACCTAACCTAACCTAACCTAACCTAACCTAACCTAACCTAACCTAACCTAACCTAACCTAACCTAACCTAACCTAACCTAACCTAACCTAACCTAACCTAACCTAACCTAACCTAACCTAACCTAACCTAACCTAACCTAACCTAACCTAACCTAACCTAACCTAACCTAACCTAACCTAACCTAACCTAACCTAACCTAACCTAACCTAACCTAACCTAACCTAACCTAACCTAACCTAACCTAACCTAACCTAACCTAACCTAACCTAACCTAACCTAACCTAACCTAACCTAACCTAACCTAACCTAACCTAACCTAACCTAACCTAACCTAACCTAACCTAACCTAACCTAACCTAACCTAACCTAACCTAACCTAACCTAACCTAACCTAACCTAACCTAACCTAACCTAACCTAACCTAACCTAACCTAACCTAACCTAACCTAACCTAACCTAACCTAACCTAACCTAACCTAACCTAACCTAACCTAACCTAACCTAACCTAACCTAACCTAACCTAACCTAACCTAACCTAACCTAACCTAACCTAACCTAACCTAACCTAACCTAACCTAACCTAACCTAACCTAACCTAACCTAACCTAACCTAACCTAACCTAACCTAACCTAACCTAACCTAACCTAACCTAACCTAACCTAACCTAACCTAACCTAACCTAACCTAACCTAACCTAACCTAACCTAACCTAACCTAACCTAACCTAACCTAACCTAACCTAACCTAACCTAACCTAACCTAACCTAACCTAACCTAACCTAACCTAACCTAACCTAACCTAACCTAACCTAACCTAACCTAACCTAACCTAACCTAACCTAACCTAACCTAACCTAACCTAACCTAACCTAACCTAACCTAACCTAACCTAACCTAACCTAACCTAACCTAACCTAACCTAACCTAACCTAACCTAACCTAACCTAACCTAACCTAACCTAACTAACCTAACCTAACCTAACCTAACCTAACCTAACCTAACCTAACCTAACCTAACCTAACCTAACCTAACCTAACCTAACCTAACCTAACCTCTAACCTAACCTAACCTAACCTAACCTAACCTAACCTAACCTAACCTAACCTAACCTAACCTAACCTAACCTAACCTAACCTAACCTAACCTAACCTAACCTAACCTAACCTAACCTAACTAACCTAACCTAACCTAACCTAACCTAACCTAACCTAACCTAACCTAACCTAACCTAACCTAACCTAACCTAACCTAACCTAACCTAACCTAACCTAACCTAACCTAACCTAACCTAACCTAACCTAACCTAACCTAACCTAACCTAACCTAACCTAACCTAACCTAACCTAACCTAACCTAACCTAACCTAACCTAACCTAACCTAACCTAACCTAACCTAACCTAACCTAACTAACCTAACCTAACCTAACCTAACCTAACCTAACCTAACCTAACCTAACCTAACCTAACCTAACCTAACCTAACCTAACCTAACCTAACCTAACCTAACCTAACCTAACCTAACCTAACCTAACCTAACCTAACCTAACCTAACCTAACCTAACCTAACCTAACCTAACCTAACCTAACCTAACCTAACCTAACCTAACCTAACCTAACCTAACCTAACCTAACCTAACCTAACCTAACCTAACCTAACCTAACCTAACCTAACCTAACTAACCTAACCTAACCTAACCTAACCTAACCTAACCTAACCTAACCTAACCTAACCTAACCTAACCTAACCTAACCTAACCTAACCTAACCTAACCTAACCTACCTAACCTAACCTAACCTAACCTAACCTAACCTAACCTAACCTAACCTAACCTAACCTACCTAACCTAACTAACCTAACCTAACCTAACCTAACCTAACCTAACCTAACCTAACCTAACCTAACCTAACCTAACCTAACCTAACCTAACCTAACCTAACCTAACCTAACCTAACCTAACCTAACCTAACCTAACCTAACCTAACCTAACCTAACCTAACCTAACCTAACCTAACCTAACCTAACCTAACCTAACCTAACCTAACCTAACCTAACCTAACCTAACCTAACCTAACCTAACCTAACCCAGTTCCCCCCCAGCCCTCGTGGCGGTCGGATCGTTTTTACGTGCGCTCCGCGTTGAAAAAATCGAACAAACGGGTCAATTTACGCAAAAATACAAGTGCTATATATCAAAAGGTGCGCGTTCGCAAGTGTTATCCGTGCGTGAAAGAATTTTGAAAATCGGACCACTCTACGAGACACCAGGTCCAAAAAACGGATTCCTAACCAACAAATTGGGTACTCCAGACGCAACGCCGCTTGATTTTCAGCGGTAACCCATGTTTCTTGGACTGCAGTTCGAAGCGCACCGGTGACAGCTACAACCTGACGAAATCCCGGATTTTTCCGGGGAAAACTCACCGAGATACAAAAGAAAAACCCAAAACCACGTGGCCTCGAGCTCCTGGTTCCCGACGCCGGGGTGAAATTTCACCTGCTGAACAGCGTGTATTGCACCGAGACAAGTCAGCCGACACCCTGATCGTCGAAATCGGAGCCTCCCACGGGAAGATAAGGGTCTACAAAGACACCACGAACTTTGACCCCATCCAGAGCTGAAACAAGATCGATGACGTCACCTTTTCTGGATCTCAAAAAGTTCGCCACCCTATGACCTTCGAGTGTGCAAAATTCCAGAATTTTTTGACGGGTAGTTTTTGTGCTACAAAACATTTTGTACGGAAAGGTGAAACCTGTGACGTCAAGAAATACATCAAGAAGTACCGAAAGTACCAGTTACATCCTGTTCCCGGTAGTTCCCGAAGGAAAAACATCTCCTAGGAAGAAAACTGTTCCGGACCAACCCCCTAGGACGCGAAGTTTCTGCACGAGGAGCCATTTGCAGAAAGTTGTCAGCCACCCTCCAACTTTGGCAGGGTCCTGAGGGCGGTGCAGGCAACGGAGGACCTTCGGACAGCCGGGACAGCAAGGGCCGGTTCTTCAGCTGCGGAACAAAGAACTTAGATCGTAAGTAGGATTAAGGTTAGACTATAAATAGAATTTAAGGTGGAACAAGGCTGCCGGGCGGCATTACCGTTTAAGTTTGTACAACCCCTGGAGCCTCAGGGGAGCGAGATATCGAAAAAATAACAACAAATCGGTTCTCTTACGAGAAGCGATCATAAGGACGACCTCCGTATTGGCACCCTAAAAAACCACCCCCGACGTGTTTTTTGGGAAAAACAGGAAAACTTTTGGGTTCCTGGATTTCCTAAGGGGAAGATAAGGGGTTTGTCAATAAATTTGGGCCGCGGCATACTCCACAATATTTTTTCCCGCATCGATATCTCAACCCTAAGGTCGAAACCAGGCGGATGTTGCTGAGAAACAACTACCCCTATGTTTGAGGGCTAATAAAAAATTGTCCCAGAAACCTACCCCCTCGGGACTTACGGGACCGGACGCCACACTTGGTGGTAGTATAACCCAAAATTTTCCCGGCTGAATTAGATAATAATTAGACTTTTCACAACCCTTTTAGTATACCCCTCGAGTCCGCTTAACGGCAAAGAGATAAATTTGTTTAGGTATTAGTATTTTTCAAAAATATCCCGTATCTCGGAAACCGTGCATGCTAGCTCAAAAATAACCAAAAAATTCACCC
The DNA here is from genome assembly GCA_964057025.1 of Standfussiana lucernea. NCBI lineage: Eukaryota > Metazoa > Arthropoda > Insecta > Lepidoptera > Noctuidae > Standfussiana > Standfussiana lucernea. The sequence goes on along the minus strand of CAXKUT010000413.1, from coordinate 39,178 downwards.
CCCCTCCCTAACCTACCCCCCTGCTCCGCATACCCTAACCCTTAAACTCCTACCCCTCCCGCACCCAACCCCTAGGGTCTCAACCCCCTACCCCTAAAATCATTTTTTGTTTTTAGTATCACCAAAAATTTATTGACTAGTATCTCGGCTTAGATATAAACAGTAAAGATAACTTGTATAGAAAGGTTTCCAAGACCACCCCTTCAGGGTAGTAACTCCAACCCCTAAACTCAACAGCTTATATCTCGCGAACGGAGAGAGCTAGAGCTGCGGGGTTTTCGACATACGGGAAGGCACAGCCTGGAGAATTTTTTGGATAGAGTCTAGAGACTCTACATAGAGCTCTAACAAAATTTTAAATTTTATTTTTCCACCCTTAATTTAAGTTAGTTATAAGTAGACCGAGCACAGTTCACGGCACATAGAGAATAAGTAGAGTTGACTCTACCCAACCGACGAAACAAGAACTCTCCGTTTGTTGTAAAATTCTTCCGTATTGTGCTCATTGACCATTTAATTTATTAGGCTGACCGCACTCACGATTTATACGATCGTGAGTGCACTTTTATTTTTATTTTTATTTTTTATTTTTATTGTTGTTGGTTGATTATACACACTTACACTTTTACTTTTTTGCATTGCTGACGCTTATCTCTAACAGAATGATTGGCATAAGAACCCCAGTCAAGCAAGTGGGTGGTGCAAACAAATCACCACCAAAATCTGGACCATCCCCTCCAAATGTCCGACGTAGCGTCGGAGAGTGGGAGGCAGCTAAGTCCACCGATACTGACGCGACACCCCCCTTAACCACCAAGACGGTACAGGCTGGCCCTTCCAAAGCAGCCAAAACAATTATTTCACGTACGCAACCAACCGATACTTCGCCAAAGGCACAATACGCGGATCGGTCTGCCGAAGCGAGGGCATGTTTGACTAGAGCCAAATTACACCTGAGCTCGTCAAGAAACATAAAAACGGAAATAAAAAACGGCCTTACCGTAGAGCTGGAGCGAATGTTTCAGCTAGTTAAGGAAGCCGAAAGGGACGCCAAATTAAAAACCGCAGGAGGGGTGAAAGAGAGGAGAGAGCCCGAAACTGCTGCCACCGACGCTACCTTTTCTGTTGTCCCCGAGCGAAACACGTTAGTGACGAGCTTAGAAGAGCACTCGAAGTTGCTTGGGGAAACCAATAAAAGAATGAAGGAGCTAAAGGCTCTAATGGAACAGCAGAAGGTTAACACTGAACGAAGCAGGGATGAAGATATCCTAAGAGAAATCCGGACGCTAGATGAGACCACCAAGGGGATGGGGAAAATGCTCTCCGAGATGAAAGAGAGGACCCCCACCTATGCGGAGGCCCTGACCGCACCCCAAACCACCTGGGGTCAAAAACCCAAACACGCAGTCATTGTGTCGTCCGACGTCACAATGGACACCAGCGCGGAGGTGGTTGGCAGGGTCAAGGAGGTACTGGACGCGAAGAAGAGTGGCCTGCAGATTGAGAGGGTCCGCAAAGTCAAGGACAAGAGGGTCATACTGAGCTTTAACAGTAAAGAAGAGATGGCCAAGACAACAGCCCAACTCTTGAAGGACAAACACCTAAAAGTGGAAGAAGCCAAAAATCGAAACCCACTTGTAATAATCAAGGACCTCTTGTCCTATAACAGCGACGAGGACATCTTAACTGCAATTAAGACTCAAAACGCACGCCTGCTGGGAGATCTGACGGCTGAGGAGGCAACTGCCAGCGTGAAATACCGGAGAAGGGCACGGAATCCGCTGGAGAGCCATGTCATTCTACAGGTGACACCGAAGTTGTGGCAGAGACTTACCACGGCCGGCAGAATCTTCATAGACCTGCAGTGCGTTAGAGTCCAGGACCAGTCACCACTAATCCAATGCACAAGGTGTTTGGCGTATGGGCACGGCAGAAAACTGTGCACGGAGTCCATAGATCTGTGCAATTACTGTGGGGGGCCTCATCTCAAAGCCGAGTGCACTGGGTTGAAAATGGGCGATAGGCCAACGTGCAAGAACTGTGTCAGGGAAAAACATGAGGACACAGGACACACGGTCTACAGCCAAGAATGCCCGGTGCGCAAGAAATGGAACGCACTGGCGCGGGCCGCAATAGCATATTGCTAAGGTGGTCCCAGGGGTGATACGAACGACAGCTTCTCAGACGTACACCATAGCGCAGGCCAACCTCCAACGAAAGCAACTGGCGACCAACGAGCTCATGCTCGAGGCTAAAAAGCGTGGAATAGTCATCGCATTGGTCCAGGAGCCATATGTGGGAAGGACAAGGATGATGAAGTCGTACGGGGGGGCTAGGGTCTACCAGAACTCGGACTGCGGCCAGGGCACTGTAAAGGCGGCGATAATCGTGTTTAACGATGACATCGACGTCATACAGTGTCCCAGATTCACCACAGACAACGTCGTGGTGGTCAAGCTGCGTACGAGTACATGGGAGATGCTCGCCGTCTCGTACTACTTTGAGCCGGACCAACCCATAGAGCCATACTTGGATCATATAACAGCGGCGATGAATGAACTAAAACCCAGAAAAGCTATCGTTGGAGGGGACGCCAACGCTAAAAGCGTGTGGTGGGGAAGCAGTGTCATCGACGACAGAGGCGATAAAATGGCTGGAATGATCGGGGAGCTAGACCTACAGATACTGAACAGCGGGAATAAACCCACCTTTGACACCATCAGAGGCGGCCGTAGATTAACAAGTCACGTGGACGTGACCTTGTGCACGGAAGATCTTCTCGAATTGGTGGAGGAATGGACGGTGGCCGAAGATCTAACGAGCTCGGACCACAACGGCATAATCATAAAAATTAAATTAAAAAGAGGGAAAGGCATAAACATCAAAAGAACAACCAGAATATTCAATACAAAGAAAGCGAATTGGGAAAGGTTTTATGAAAAACTGGACCAATCAAAAATAATAAATGGAATTAACATACAACACTTAGAACAAATAAATAATAGGGAACAGTTAGACAACATAATTCAAAAATACACAGAAACAATAACAATAGCATGTAACGAAGCAATACCAAAGAAAACAGAAAACCAACAACTTACCGTGCCGTGGTGGTCCGAGGAACTCGAGGCAATGAAGCGCGAAGTCGCTACCATGAAGAGAAGAATCCGATGCGCGGCGCCGTCACGCAGAGATGGTGTAATCGCGAGGTATCTGGAAAAGAAACAGAAATATGAAATGGAGGATAAGAAACGCTCCACTGAGAGTTGGAAGGGATTTTGCCAAAAACAGGACAAGGAAGGGGTCTGGGAAGGTATCTACAGGGTTATAAAAAACACAACTAAGAGGCAGGAGGATGTGCCCTTGGTATGGAATGGGAAGGATGTGGGGCAAGAAGGGTCTGCGAAACTACTGGCAGATACGTTCTACCCGGAGGACGCAGAGGAGGAGGATAGCCCAGACCATCAGCGAACCAGAGCTCTTGCTGACCGAGCAAACGACTGGAGCCATGATGAGACCCATGACCCGGAGTTTACGACGGAGGAGCTCAGGTTCGCGACGGAGAGCTTCAATCCAAAGAAGGCACCCGGACTCGATGGCTTCACAGCCGATATCTGCCAGCGTGTAATATTCCGAGACACGGAACTCCACCTGGCCCTGTTAAATAAGTGCTGGCAACTGGCACATTTTCCCACATCATGGAAGGAGGCCGCCGTGGTGGTGCTGAGAAAACCGGGGAAGGACAACTACACCAGTCCCAAGTCTTACAGGCCAATTGGACTGTTACCGGTAATGGGTAAAATACTTGAGAAGATGATTGTCAGAAGGCTGGTTTGGTACCTGGCGCCCCGGATAAGTCCCCGTCAGTATGGCTTCATGCCGCAGAGAAGCACGGAAGACTCCCTGTATGACCTGATAACCCACGTGAGAGGCAAACTCAAGGAGAAGAAGCTCATCACTATGGTCTCTCTGGATATAGAGGGAGCCTTTGACAGTGCGTGGTGGCCGGCCATAAAGGTCAGACTGGCGGAGGAAAAGTGCCCTGCGAATCTCAGGAGAATGATAGCCAGCTACCTTAGTGACCGGAAGGTCAGGGTAAGGTATGCTGGCCATGAGCATGCAAAAAGTACAAATAAGGGGTGTGTCCAGGGATCAATAGGCGGACCCATCCTCTGGAATCTCTTGTTGAACCCACTACTGGAGAGTCTCACGCAGCAAGGCCACTACTGCCAGGCATTTGCGGATGATGTGGTGCTGGTGTTTTCGGGAGAGACAGCCCTGGAAATCCAGGGACAGGCCAATGCTGCTCTCGAACATGTTCGGGAGTGGGGTGTCATGAATAAGCTCAGGTTTGCGCCACACAAAACATGTGCCATGATAATTACCAGAAAGCTTAAATATGACACGCCACACCTGACCATGGGAGGGATCGACATTGGAATGTCCTCGGAAATTAAGATCTTGGGACTCACAGTCGACGCCGGGTTAACCTTTAATAGCCACACGGCTAACGTTTGCAAAAAGGCACTTGGCGTCTACAAACAGCTGTCGAGAGCTGCTAAGGTGAGCTGGGGCCTCCACCCTGAAGTAGTCCGCACCATCTACACCGCTACAGTGGAGCCCATCATCACCTATGCCGCGGCGGCATGGTCCTCAGCATCGAAAAAGTTGGGAGTTCAGCGTCACCTTAATGCCGTCCAGAGGGGTTTTGCTCAAAAACTGTGCGGGGCGTATCGCACGACCTCTCTTCACTCAGCGCTTATACTGGCTGGAATATTGCCACTTGACCTTCGCATACAAGAAGCAGCTGCTCTATACGAGGCGAGGAGAGGGATATCCCGACCGGGGTCGGGTGACAGAGAGGTTGAGCGAAGAGTCGAATACTCCAGTATACCTCACCCGGGGAAGCATATCACGAAGGAGTTCGTGAGCCTGATAGACCAAGAGCAGGTGGCTAACCACAACAACCAAGCCATTCGGATTTTTACCGATGGTAGCCGAATTGAGGATAAGGTCGGAGCAGCACTCAGCCTGTGGGATAGTGCAACCGAGGTTAAGACCATTAAACTCAAACTGGCTCCATACTGTACAGTATATCAGGCGGAACTCCTCGCGGTATGCCGAGCCACCGAGGAAATTAAACGGAGAAGCGAAGAGAGCTATGGCATCTACAGCGACTCCAGATCAGCCCTGGAGACCATAGCAAACCCCAGTACAAAGCACCCTCTGGCGGTAGACACCCGCAAGAACCTCAGGGCCATTGAAGACCAGAACAAAACTGTGTCTTTGTTCTGGATCAAGGCGCACGCGGGCCTAGCGGGCAACGAAAGGGCGGATGAGCTGGCGAAGGATGCGGCTCTGCATCGGAAAACAAAGCCCGACTACGACCAATGCCCGGTCTCATTCATCAAGCGACAAATTCGAAAGGAGTCGATTGATGAATGGAACCGAAGGTACAAAGAGAGTGCTAGAGCAAAAACAACCAAGCTATTTTTTCCCGACGCTTGTGCCGCGTACAAAATAGTCCGGCAAATGGTTCCATCGAACACTACGACACAAATACTGACGGGGCACGGTGGATTCTCGGAGTATTTGAATAGATTCAGATGCAAAGAGGATTCATCGTGCATCTGTCAGCCAGGAGTACCCGAAACGGTCGAACATATCCTGACCGACTGCCCTGTTCATGCCCTAAAAAGACTCGAGGTTGAGAACGTCCTGGAATGCAAAATTGTTGCGGAAAACTTCCCAGATTTAATATCGAATAAAAAGACTAGAGAAAAGTTCATTACATACTGTACAGACGTTGCAAGTGTAGTAATAAAAAGAAACAAATAGAACAACAAAGGTATGCTATCCATATATTAGTATAATATATATAGCTTAGCATAAAATAAATAAATGTATAAAATAGGAAAAATGAAGCATATTGTATAAGAACAAAATAGGTATGATAAATAAGAAAAAGAAAAACTTTTAGTCCCACTTAAATAAATATGTATAAGAATATAATATAAGATATTAGAAAACTAAGGCAAAAATTAAGTAGATAAGAAATAATGTATAAGAAAAATATGAGCAAGAAAGCCAGTAAATTGTTATCCCATCTGGAACTACTGACGCAATGACTAGAATAAGTAAGTGTGTAAAATAGAAATAAGATATGTGTACACCAAGATATTGGTTTTACGTAAAAACATGAGGACAAGATGTATCCCTAATAAAGTAAAGAAAACAAATAAACAAATGTATAAATTCAGAAAAATAGGTATGATAAGTAAGAAAAGAAAAACTCTTAGTCCCACTTAAATAAATATGTATAAGAATATAATATAAGATATTAGAAAATTAAGGCAAAAATTAAGTAGATAAGAAATAATGTATAAGAATAAGAAAAAAATGAGCAAGAAAGCCAGTAAATTGTTATCCCATCTGGAACTATTGATGACTATAATAAGTAAATGTATAAAATAGATATAAGATATGAGAACACCAAGATATTGGTTTTTACGTAAAATATAAGGACAAAATGTATCTTTAATAAAGTAAAGGAAACGAATAAATAAATAAATCCCGCAGCCCAATCCCATTCACCAATTAGTTAAGTAAGGACTCTAATCAGTTTAGAGGTTAGCTCGCGGGCCGGGCCTTGCGCCCGGACAGGAAAAAAAAAAAAAA